>JAIRCJ010000231.1:0-145798 GCA_020883675.1 Bruguiera gymnorhiza
TAAACGATCTTAAAGTCATGGGAAAGAACAAGAAGGACTCATCTATTGTGAAGAAAATTCCGAGAATCTGCCTGAGAGGTTTGCCTCAAAGGTGGCAGCCATAGAGGAGAGTAGAATCTCAATTCCATGTCTCTGCATGATCTCCAATGCAATCTCATTGCCTATGAGATGAGAATAAAGTCAACTGAGAGCTCCTCAACGTCAAAGGTATCAAAGGAGGCAGCTTTCAAAGCTATGAAACACTTGAAGATAAAAGAAGAGGAAGAATCATCCAGCGAGGATGATGATGATGATGAGGAAGAAAGTGAAGGTGAAGTGTTGGCATACTTTACAAGGAAATTCAAAAGGGGTCTAAGAAGGGAAAAGGACAGTGTCCTTGAGATGTTATCGTTGTGGACAGACTGGACACTTTGCTTCTCAGTGCAAAGTGAAACTTGATATGAAGATGAGGATGGTGATGATGAGCAGAATTCAAAATGGAGAAGACCATCATTCAAGTCAAGGAAGTCCAGCAAGAAGACTGCTAGCCCACAGAAGAAGAAGAGAGCTCATTCAAGAGTTATGTGAGCCAGACAAAAGAAGCCGATGAGGAGGAAGATGTAGACTCATCAGATGAGCATGCCATTTATGGCCATCAACTCAAGTGTAGTTCAACCTCTGAAGAGGAAGAGGAGGTGTGATGAAGAAAACAGATATTTGAATTGAGTTGGAAGCAGCTCAAAAGGAGAAACAGAAGGGCAGAACCATAAAGAAGTTAGAGGCCCACAAAAAAACAAGTTGAAGCAAAAGTCTGAGGAAGCTGAAAGTCAAAAGGATGAAATAAGGGCTGAACATATTGACTTTAAGAGAAGATTTGAAGAACATATCAAATTAATTGTGAAGACCTTACTATGAGCTTGGCTCAAGGACTTCAACAATTGAAGAAATGGAGATAAGAGTTGCTGAGACTTCAGCAACAACTCAAAAGGAGTGAAGAGAACGTGCAGAAGCTTGAAATGATAGGAGAAACAAGGTTCTGCAAGAGAAAAGAAGAATGAAGAAAAGTGCAGCAATCTGAGCTGCATGCCTAAAATTAATAAGAATGTGCCACAGAATTGAAAGAGAAGTTGTGACTCAGGAGAAATAGCTGAGAATAAAGAGATTTGAAGAAGCAACCTAGGTGGCAAACAAAAATGAAGATAAAGAGATCACCAGCAAAAGGCTATGGCTGAACAGAAGAAGGAGAAAAAAGGTAGCTGAAATGAAACACCACAAGCAAAGAAAGCCAGCCACGTCCTACACAGCAAATAATGAACAAAAGAAACAAGCTGTGATTAGACCCAAGAAGAGCAGTTTCAAGGTCACTGTCTTATTGTGGAGTTGGGGTATAAGGCAAGTAACTTGCTGGTGGAGAAGGCCAGTATATGTCTCCAACTTGAGAAGATATGATCTGTATACAGGGAGACAATACAAAATTCAGAGGAGAACACCTGTCGTGAGTTCTTGCACATACTGTAAAAAGCAAGGACCACACTGACAAGGATTGTTGTTGGAAGCCCAAACCATGTTTCAAAGAACAAGTTTGCTATATTGGAGACTTGAACAAGTGGAAAGTGTGGCAGGATGACCATAATGCCAAAGAATGCATGACACTTCTCCCTGAGCAAGAGAAGGCACTCAATGGCATAGTGACAAAAGCGGTGTAGTCAAAGCTGATAAAAAGGAGAAAGCTATCTTCCAGCCAATTCAAAAGAAGGAATATAAAGCTAAAAGGGAGGTGGCTAATATAGCTGAAATTGCACTCAAAGCTGACTACAAGGATAAGCATGGATCCTTGACAGTGGATGCACTTCACACATGACGGGAGACAAGAGTAAATTGTCAAAGCTAAACAAGTCAAGAGAAGGCAGAGTCAAGTTTGGCAATGATGATTCACTCAACATCAGTGGTCAAGGGTCAGTAAATATTGGAAAAGGAAAGCTGAAAGATGTTCTACATGTTGAAGGACTCAGATATAATCTAGCATCTGTCAGCCAACTATGCAATGAAGACCATAAAGTGATATTCACAAAAACAGGTTGCCAAGTAAAGAGTAAAGAAGGCAATACTGTTGCAGCTGGGAAAAGAACAGCTGGAAATTTATGTAATTGATGAGGACAAGACAAACAGCTTTACTTACAAAAGAAGAAGAAAATCAACTCTGGCATCGGAGGCTGGACACTTAACACAGAAGAACATAAGGAAGCTGACCACTACTCATGCAATCAGAGACATTCAGACCTTAAGAGAGAGAGAGAGTATGTCTGCTCAGCATGCTCTAAAGGAAAACAGGTCAGAAAGCAGTATAAGACCAAAGAGGTCAGTTCTAAAGCAGTGCTTGACATTGTGCATACTGATTTGTGTGGCCGATGAGAACAAAAGGGTTGAATGGTGAGAGGTACTTCATCCTTGTTTGTTGATGATATTCTAGAAGGACCTGCATCAATGCACCTCACACATAAGTGCAGAAGTTTTTGAAATGCTTCAAGAGATACAGAAGATTGGCTGGAAAATGAGAGTGGAAAGAAAGATCAAAGTATTGAGGTCAGATCAAGGCCACTGAATTCACAAATGGGAGCTTTTGAAGATTACCTTGAAGGAAGCATGGAATTCACCATCAGATGGCAGCAGCAAGAACTCCTCAACAGAACGCGGGTGGTAGAGAGGAAAATAGAGCTGTGGTTTGAAATGGCAAGAACTCTACTGCTGGAATCCAAGCTTCACACAAGATTTTGGACAGAAGCAAACTTTTACAGCTGTGCACCTATTAGACAGAGTTTCACTAAGGCCCCATTACTGATAAGACTCCATATGGCTATGGAGTGGGAAGAAGACAATAGCCAAGTATCTTAGCAATCTTTGCAGCCCATGTTTTGTGAAGAACAAGGAGCAAAACTTGGGAAAATTCCATGCTAGGTCAGATGAAGGCATCTTTGTGGATACTCAGCAAAGACAAAAGGTTACAGAGTTTTCTACATAAACTGGGAAAAGTGGTCACTTCCAGTGATGTGAGAATAGATGAAAACTGGAAAACAACGCATAATGGAGAAGCTGAGATGTTGAAAAAGATGACTTCAAGATAGATGAAGAATCTGACCAACATGAAGAAGTGGGAAGAAAAGTTCAGACTCAGAGAAGAGTGAGTTTGAAGATGAAGAAGGAGATCTCTTGCAACTAAGACTGTGCAAGAAAGAAAGACAAAGAAGACATGGACCAGTGCTCATCAAGGAAATCAGATAATAGGTGACCCATCAGCAGGAGTTACAACAAGAAGAAGAATTGTGGGAGCTACTGCTTTACTCTCACAAGTTGAACCTAAATCTGTTGAAGAGGCTGCACAAGACAAAGCATGGATCAAAGCTATCAATGAGGAGCTAGATCAAATCGAGAAGAATGAAACATGGGAGCTATTCCAAGACCCACTAACAAGAATGTCATAGGAACAAAATGGGTGTTTAAAATAAACACAATGAGGATGGCGAAGGTGGTGAGGGAACAAGGCTAGGCTGGTTTGCAAAAGGCTACACTCAGATAGAAGGAGTAGATGTTGATGAACTTTTGCACACAGTAGCAAGGTGGAACACTATCAGAATGTTCGTCTCCAGCCTTGTGCAGGCACAATAAGAGGCTCCTCAAGTTACCCAGTATGGATGTGCAATCAGCCTTTTTTGGAATGGGCTCCTAAAAGAAAGTGTATATTGAACATAACCCGATGAGAAGTAAAATCAGTGAGGATGAGCACACATGGTGTGCAAGCTGAAAGAAAAGCCTTGTATGCCCTTAAAACAAGCCTCCTAAGAGCAATGGTTAATCAGCAGGCTCGGACGCGTATTTGAGAAAGGGTATGAACTTCGAAAAGCAGGCAAGCAGTTGATATAACCTAGTATGTGTCATCAACTCAGAAAAGGCCAACTGAATCAACCTATAGTATATGTAGATGACTCATCTTTGGAGTGGGCAATCACTTCTGCCGCTATGACCAAGAATTTTGCACAGAAGAGTGCAGTGAGGAATTTGAGATGTCATTAGATTTGGGGAGAAATGACTTACTTTCTTGGATTACAAAATTAAAACCAATGTGAAGAAGGTATTTTTATTTCTCAGGACAAAATATGCCAAAGAGATGCTGAAAAAGTTTGGCATGGAGGATAGCAGACCTATCAGTACCCCTATGACAGTGGGCTGCAAGTTAACAAAAGATCAGGAAGGAAGGAGTACAAGCCCTACAGAATACAGGAAGATGATAGGGAGCCTTCTGTACTTACAGCATCAAGGCCTGATCTCATGCAAGCTGTGTGCATCGGCAGCAGATTCCAAGCTGATCCTAAGGAATCTCATGTGTTGGCAGTGAAAAGAATCCTAAGATACCTCAAGGGGACACTGGAAATGGGCTTGTGGTATCTGCCATGGATTCTGTAAACTACGGAGCATACACTGATGCAGACTGGGCAGGAAGCACAGATGATAGAAAATCAACCAGTGGCTGCAGCTTCTACTTGGGTTCAAAGTGTGTTGCATGGCTAAGTAGAAAGCAAAACAGTGTTGCTTTGAGCACAGCGGAGGCTGAGTATATGGCTGCTTGTGCAGCATGTACTCAGGTGATATGGATGCAAAGACAATTGGCCGATTTGGGTGTTGAAGTGAAGTTACCAGTGAGTGTACTTTGTGATAATCAAAGTGCAATTGATCTTAGCAAGAATCCAGTTCAACATTCAAGGAGCAAGCATATTGACATCTGGTATCACTTTATCAAGGATCAAGTGGAAGAGGGCACAATTCAGTTGGAGTATGTCGGTACTAAAGATCAAATCTCAGATATTCTAACTAAACCTTTGTCCACAGAGCTGTTTGAAAAGCACAGAATGAGTCTGTCTGTGCAAATGCCTCCTCAAGCCTGAAGTTCAGGTGAATCCTCCATCTCTACTTTGCAAGTTTTTCAAATTTGTAATTGGTTGGCAAAGGGGGAGAGAAGCAACAGTGCAGGGGGAGTTGTTAAGGAAGGGGGAGTGCATATTTAGGGGGAGTTGTAATCCATCTGCTTCTGGATTGTTACTCCAAGAAGATTATGAAAGACTGCTGCATAATGGCTTTTGTTATGAATGTTGCCAACAATTACAAAGGGGGAGATTGTTGTTCCCACAGCCTTGTATGGGTTGTAATTGTTGTCAACTAGGGTTAAGTGTGCAAGAAAGTAAAGCCACATGGAAGGGCAAGAAAGTAAAGCCACATTGAAGGGCAAGAAAGTAAAGCCACATGGAAGGGCAAGAAAGTAAAGCTACATTGAAGGGCAAGAAAGTAAATCTGCTGTGTAAGGGCAAGAACGTAAATCCACCATGTAAGCCCTATTAGGGTTTCATGGAAGAGAGTATATAAAGGCCTTGGAAGACAAAACTAGGGAAGAGGGCCAACACAATTGAATAAACAGCAACCCTACAGCAACCGGCCAAAAGGAAGAGAGAGCAGAACGGCAAGAGATCAGAAACAACACCACCAGGAGAGCAAACCAGAAACGTCACCACCGGGAGAGCAAACCAGAACGTGCAACCTCCTGCAAGCAAACCAGAAACACGTCCTGCAAGCAAACCAGAAACACGTCCTGCAAGCAAACCAGAAACACATCCTGCAGGCAAACCAGAAACGCCTCCTGCAAGCAAACCAGAAACACATCCTGCCACCAAACCAGAAACGCACAACCAGCAAGAGGAGAAATAAGAAACAGACCACCCGGAAGAGAAGACAGCAGACCTGGTATCCGTGAGACCACCCGGAAGAGAAGACAGCAGACTAGAAGCGTGAGGCAGGGCAAGAGACGTGAACCAGAAAAACCAGTAGTGTAAGGCAGGCCAAGAGACGTGAAACAGCAGACCAGGAGCGTGAGACCAGAACGTGCGACGGCGTGACTGATCAGAAGCGTGGGGCAGGCCGTGAGACGTGAAACGGCAGACCAGAAGCTTGAGTGCAAGCTGTGAAACCTTGAGACGGTGAAAGCAGGAGCTGTGTGAGACAACCTAGAGAAGGAATTTTGGCGAAGCATCGGAAAGAACTCAACGTATTTCTAGATTTCTTCAAGAGAGGTTAGAGAGCGTTGCGGTGAACTTCTAAGCGGCAGTGGAGCAGCCTTTCAATTCAACAGAGGCAAGACAAGTTAGACGAAGGGTAGACACAGTAAGTGACACTCTTTGTATTGTACTTGCTTAGTAATTGCAATAGTGAAAGGAGCAGAAGATTAAGACATCCATTGTAACTGGAATTCTCAAGTATAGTGGATAGTCTCGGTAAGGGAGAGTCCCTACCACCGTGGATGTACGTCACGTTGACGGAACCACGTAAATCTCGTGTGTCCTTAATTTGCTTTACGTTCTGTGTTTTGAATTGAGTTGTGAACGCAGCTAAAGTATCAGCCAACCCATAACCTAACGAAGACCTAAACAAGAACATCCGAATTGTCTCTTAGGCAAGGTGTCTGAAAGGTGACTTTGGGGACTATTGTGATTAGTAGGTAGCAATAGATCTACCTTAGTCGAATCTAAGAAAGAGTTCACTTTTAAGAAGAGATTGAAGTTGTTCACTTTCCTGCGAATTGTGAATTGTGGTGATACTGATTCACCCCCCCTCTCAGTATCACAAACTAGTAGATCCTAGGGTGAAGTTGGGAACTTCATCCTTTTGCTCCTTATTTGCATAAACATCAACCATTATAAAAGTTGAAGCTTACTTTTTCTTGTTTCTCCTTATTTAAGAGATGGTCCTCTCAATCTCCTTATCAAATGGTACTAATTCAACACCTTTGAACTTAATATGCAAGAGCAGAAATTGTACCTAAAAAATAAGAATGTAAATCCAAATTACTACTAATTATTAATGGTATTAATATAAGTAAGAATAATGAACAATTCCTTGATAATGACCTTATAAACTTATTGTTAGAAATTAAATACTTCAGCACATGTGCAAGTATACACAATTAAAGAAGTAGTACACTGAAGAATTTCTTTAAAGATTGATCCCATAAAGAATTGAACTAAACTTACTAAGTACTAAAATTGCAGTGAATCATTTTTACTTAGAATACCAAATGTTGGCAATGTTGCTAAACCCTAAGTATATAAGAAGTAAATTCAATAGTGTAATTGATAATGAAAATAGCCTAGAGTATGTAATTTCATGTAACAATTAGTTTGATCAATTTAACAACCTCTTCCAATAAGTTGATGAACAAACTCCATTAAATTGGAACATTATATTCTTATGTAAATTCATTTGAAGAAGCTCATTAATATTGAACATTCTTTCATAATTTCACATCTTGCAAAGGTATATTCCTATCCAATATAATGAAATATCACTTTATTCATTTGCCTTAATTTAGGTTATCTCTTATGAGAATCATCTAAATCTTGCAATTCATTCAATTGTTGATACAATAACAAAAGCTTTATGAACAAAATAAAGCAAACAATATGTGATGTAGTTAACCAAGAGTGAAAAATCATGCAAACTTCAACCTAAAGATCCATTACAATCTTAGAAAATGAATTCAATCCATGTTTGACATATTAAAATTAAACATGAACATCAATAAATATGAAAAAAGGTTGAAAATAGAGTTAAAGGCACCAATGTTTGTTGCCTAGGACATAAAGACTAAAATTTTTCAACATTTTGATCCAAATCCTTGTAACATGTTCTACTCCTTTAAGTTTCCAAATCCCAGCTCTCTCTTTGACCACTATGTTTTTCTTTTTTCAAATTAGTTGCTAGATGCCCTAGAACTCCACTACTCTTTTCCTATTATCCCCATCTTGAATCGAATCTTTACTTTTCAAATTTGAATGTAAAAAATCAGATATTGCATGAAATTTAAAAAAAGATTCCCTTAAATTTTAGCAAGGCTAGATCACCTTTCTTTCCTCTACATGCCATTTGTCATAAACTTATATTAGAGGAATTAGGCTTAGCTTTCGAATAGGAGTTGTACTTTTATCTCTTATCTTCAATTTTCCACTAGAATGTAATCAATCCAAATTATAGGTAGAAAGTCATGCCTATAATTTACTAGTATGCCAAATCTAGATATCTCCTTTCTTGTTAGTTCTTGGTGCCTAAATTTTCAATATCCTCTTATTGCATGCATTATGGGCATGCATGAATGCATGGATTGTCCTTTTGAATGCCATCTTTATAGTTCTTTAAGTCTTTTATAAGATCTCTGACTCCTTTTTCTTGAATTCCCACCATTAAGCTCCAATTAATCTTACAAGACAATTTCACAATATTTAATCCAAAACCATGGTTTTTCAGATACTATCATCATGAAAATCACTAATTTAGAGATGTAAAATTGTGTATAAAAATGAGCTCATCACATTTCTAGCTAGGAAGGCTTTTCCTTTCATTCTAATGAGTCATTCACACAAAGGAACCATGAAATTATGTTAAAAGACTGCACCACTAATCCTTGATTTCAAGGCAATGTGTATGTCATTATGTCTAATATTAAATGTATTTTAGTTCATCCAATAAAAAAGCTATTACTGTTGGTTAGCTTTCTTTAATATGAGAAAATTATTCACTTGTTTGAAATATGATACCATCGTTTAATTGCTTGCCAATAAGAATTCTCTTGTAATTTGAATCCATTAAAATTTGTTAAATAGAAGAGCTATTACTCTTGATTAGCTTTCCTTACAAGGAGAGAATCTTTTAGTGCATGAAATTTCTGACCATTACCTAATTCCTAGAAAATAAGACTTCTCCTTTTATTACAATAAATCAATCCCAAAAATTAATTAGGAAAGTAACATCCATGTCTACAATGAACATTAATTTTGTTAAAAACAAGCACATCAATTCACTTTGGGTAGTCTAAATAATTTAAATTTCATCAAACAAAATGATTGTGCTTTATTTTTATATGGATAAAATGGTTTATTATGTAAAAGATGAGATTGACTTTTCATTTCTTGCTAATAAAGCTTTTCCTCTCTTCCATAAAGTCATTCACACATAAAAATCATGAAATTGGCTTAAATGTTTACACCTAAAACTAATTACATTGCAAGATGCACATTATTATGTTTTGGCTAATCTGTATCCCTTAAAGTTTATCCATTAAAAAAAATTTTGCTCTTAACAAGCTTTCTTAACTATAAAATAATTACTCATCGCTTGAAATATGAGAACATTTCTTGATTACATGATAATAAGACTTCTCCTCTAGGTACTCTTAAATCCATTGAAGTCCATCAAATAAAGGAGCTATTACCCTTGATTAGCATTCTTTACTAAAAGAGAAATGTTCATTTTTTGGAACTTAAGATTGTCAATTGATTCCTTACTAATAAGGCTTTTCTTTTGGTTGTATGGAATCATTCACACAAAATTATCATTCAATGAATTATTACCCTTAATTAGCATTCTTTGTTAAGAGAGAATTATTCATTACTTGAAACTTGAGATTGTCAATTAATTCCTTGGCAATATGGTTTCTCCTTTCATTCAAAAGAATAATTCACACAAAATGATCATGCTACTAACATGCATGACTACACCAAATATCAACATGCACTTAGATACGCCTTTGGTAGTTTAAATCCTTTGAAGTTTGTCAAATAAAGGAGCCATTTATCCTAAATACCTTTTGATATATGTATATAATTGTTCATTGTTGGAAATATGTACATAACAGTTTAGTTTTAGCTAATAAGGCTTCTCCTTTCATCACAAGAAGTCATTCGTTAAAAGATGAAATCATGAAATGAGAGTGAACATTATTGCTTATGGGATGGTGTGGCTTATCATGGCTTAACCATTCATGTTATTGGCATTAAACTCGACGATTCGCCTCATCTAGTTCCAAATACTTTTACCAACCTTCAAGAATTAACTAATTTATTTCTATCTTATAATAATTTCAATAGTTAGATATCATTTTTAGTCTTTAATCTCATGTAACTCGATGGTTTGGCTTTTGAAACATTAGAAACTAAGACCATTGATTATAGTTCAATTTAGATGAGGGCTATTATTAATAAAACTACACAATTAATAAAATAATTTTTTATCAATAAACAAAGACAAGCACCAAAATGTATAACAATAAAATATCACATTTTTAATTATAAATTTTGTTTTGTGTCCTATTTTTATGAATTGTGTGTAATGTGTCTAATGAAGTTGTGTTCACATAATCGCCCCCTTATTTTAATTGGAAATACATGTTAGACATTTTTGTTAGACTCATTATAAATAATTACTTAAGAAAATTATTAATAAATAATAGCACACACCATAAAGTATAATAATGGGATACTAGTTTTTTAACTATAAATTTTAGTTTGTGTGCTTTTAAAATTTTACTTTTATAACTATAAGAATCAACACAAGAATATCCCAATTATGGGCTCCATATAATAGAAAATAATATTTTAAATTCTTTTTTTCATTCAACTTTTTCATCTAAAGTTATTAGATGTTCAACTATACATAAAATGTGCAACGACTTTTAAAAATATCCAATAATTTTTGGTTGCATATTGTTTTGTTTTTGTTACACATCTTGTTATTTCAATTGCATATTTATTAATTTTAAATTGAAAAAACTAAAATTTCAATAAAAAATACTTTTTGACATACTTTTTATTGTACTCATTTTAAACAATTAAAAAAATAATTTTTTTATCAATAAACTTTGACACGTACTATAATGTATAACTTCAAAATATTATATTTTTAAGTATAAAGTTTAGATAGTGTGTCTTTTTTATACTAAGTGTATCTATATAGTTATTTTCTTATTTCAATGAGAAATATTTATTGGAACACGCTTTTTGTTTAAGTCGTTATACATAATAAATAAAATAATTTATATTATTAAATAATAACATGTACCACAATGTATAATAATGAAATATCAAATTTTTAATTATAAATTTTGTATTATGTCTTTCTTGAATAATTGCGAATATTTTCTTATAGAAAGTGTATTCATGTACTTGCCCCATTATTTCAATGAAAACTACCTATTAGACACACTTTTTGTTTGACTCATTATGCACAATTAATAAAATCAGTTTTTATTAATAAACAATAGCACGCATCACAATGAAATACTACTTTTCATATATCTCTATATTTTTTTTAACTCATTGTGTATCATGTGTCTATGGGTGGCCAACATGTAGATCAACTTAATTTTCAATTGGATTATTTAGGGTTTTAAGTTATTTAGATATAGACTCATTTGAATTTTTGGTCATTTAGATTTAGATATATGAGGTTTCAAATTATTTAGATTTTGATTTTATTAAGTTTCAGATATCTTTAATTTTAGGTTATTTAGGTTTTGAATTATTTCAAATATAGGTCATTTAAGTTTAGGGTTGAATCATGTTACCAAATGTTGACTTTAGAGTTAATGCAAATTGGATCAATTCAAATTTCTTGTGGGTTAAGTCAAAGTATTCAAATTAAGTCAATTTTTAATACTTCCATTTGTGAGCATTTTCACTTTATTACAATATTAATATATTAAAATTTCCCTTTCTCACTATTGCATATAGCACAATTTATAACAATGAAAGATAACTTTTTTACCAGAAATTTTATTTGCATGCTTTTTTTTTGTTTTTTTTTTACTAATTGTGTATAGTGTGTCTAGAAAAGGATGCTTCCATATAATTTTTCTCTTATTTCAATAAGAAACTGTTAGATACACTTTTAGTTAAACTCATCATATATAATTAATAAACTAATCTTCTATTATAAGGGAACCTTTCTTTTAATCATAGATTTGAATTTGTACCTTTTTAACTAATTGTGTATGTTGTGTCTAACAAAAAATGTATCCATATGATTTCTCCCTTATTTCAAAATAAAATATTTATTGAACACATTTATTGTTAAATATATTATGCAATATTAAAAAAGTAATATTTTATTATGACATAATGACACACATTATAATGTATCATAGTAAAATATTATTTTTTTTCTTTGTGAATTTTGGTTTGTGTTTTTTCTTTTTACTAATTATGTATAATGTGTCTAACAAAAGGTGTGTCCATATAGTTGTTCTTTTATTATAAATAGGAATACTTGTTGGACACACATTTTATTTGATTTATTTTACAAAATTAATGAAATCATTTTTCATTTATAAACAATGACTATATTGTATAAGAGTGAATGACCAATTCATTAAATACAAATTTTGGTTTGTATGCCTTTTATACTAATTATGTATGATATATCTAACAAAAAGAGTTTTAATACAATTGCTCCCTTATTTTAATGAAAATTATTTGTTAAACATACTTTTTATTACATTTGATATAGATACCAAATTTATAAATATCAACTAATTATTACACATTTAAAATAAATACATAAAAGTCAATGGAGACAATATTCAATAACCCTCTTTCAAAAGACAAGAACCATAACAACTCTTTTCTTGCTACATCAGTTGTGCTAATATTTACATTCCCTTATTGTATCTTAGAACCTTTAAATATTTATCTATGGAATCAATAAGGTTAAGTTTTACATCTAACTTTTAGTATGATTGTTGATGAGGGCAGTTGTACAAATATAGCTAGCATTACTTTAATTGAAAAGTTTAATTTATTTACCACGAAACACCTTAGCTTATATAAGTTTTAATAATTGAATGGGTGTGGTGAAATTAAGGTAAATAAGTAGGGGCTAGTACTATTTACTATTGGGAAATAAACTAATGAGGTCTTGTGTGATGTTGTACCCTTGCAAGCTGGGTATATTTTGTTGGAAAGACCATGACAATTTGGTCAATGTGTCATACTTGATAGGTTTAAGAATAAGTACTTTTTTGTAATAAATGATAAACCTGTTACTCTTATACTTTTAACACCTTAAAAAGTTTATGAAAATTGGTTAGGGATTAAAAAGAGGGACAAAGAAGAAAAGAAATTAAGGTTAAGAGGGGAGAAGAGGGAAAGAAAGGAGAGAAAAAAGATGATACTAAGAGAAAAGAAGAAAAAAAGTAGGAGAAAAAAAATTAAAAGTTTATATACAAAAGAGAGTGATGTTAAAAGGGTTTTTTATTCAACACAACTTGTTGTTGTACTTTTGTACAAAAAAGCTTATTTTAGTATTGATGAGTTTAACTCTTCTTTGCCTAGTGTTGTTGTTTCTCTTTTGTAAGAATTTGGTGATGTTTTTTTTTCAAAGAACAAGGTGGTTTTCCACCTTTGAGGGAAATAAAATATCAGATTAAATTCATCCATGGTGCAAAAATTCCAAATTGATTAAGCTATAAAAGTAATCTTGAGGTGACAAAGAAGTTTCAAATGCAAGTTAATGAGCTTATGACAAAGGGATATGTGAGGGAGAGCAAGTGTTAATGTATAGTTACAATATTGCTTGTATCCAAGAAAGATGAGACTTGGAGAATGTGCATTGATTGTAAAATAGCCAACAAAATCACTAAAAGGTTACCAATTGCTTATTTTAGTGAAAAACTAAGTGGAGCAACTTTTAATAACTTGCTTATGATAAGGACATGTATGCATTGGTATTAGATTTAAAGATATGGCAACACTACCTTTGGCCTAAAGAGTTTGTCATCCATACTGACTATAAATCCTTGAAATACTTAAAGGGCAAGGAAGGTTGAACAAGAAATATGCCAAATAGGTCGAATTCATTGCAACCTTTCCCTGCGCTATCAAATATTAACAAGGAGAATGTGGTAATTGATGCATTATCTTGTAAGTATACCTTTGTCTCTACACTTAATGCAAAATTATTTGGATTTGAATATTTTACAAATTTATATGTGAAAGATCCTAACTTTACTAATGTGTATATTGTATGTGAGAAGTCAACTTCTGGGAAATTTTATAAGTATAAGAGTATCTTATTTTGGGAAAATCGTTTATATGTACCTATGACTTTTTTAAGGAAGTTAGTTCTTAGTGGAGTATTTCCTTTGGCCACACATAAAACAAGATATTGAGAAGGTGTGCAAGAAGTGCATAACATGCAAATAAGTTAAATTTAGAGTTTTACTCCATGACTCATACACCTCTTTACCCATTCCTAACCAATACTGATTTGATTTATTTATGAGATTTGTGATAGGGCTACTATAGTCAAAAAAGGGTAGGGATTATGTACTTGTTATTGTTAATATATTTTTAAAGAAGACTTATTCTATCTTATGTAATAAAAACTAACAATGCAAATAATGTGATTGAATTATCCTTTAGAGTCGTAGTATACTTACAGGACATGCCTTAGAGTATCATTTTAGATTGAGATACATAGTTCTTGAACTACTTGTAAAAGACTTTGTGGGTTAAATTAGGTACTAAACTAGTGTTCTCAACTACTTGTCATCCATAAATATATGGGTAAACTAAGGTAGTTAATTGAACTCTTTTTACTTTGTTGTGTGCTCTTATTTGAATGAATTTGGAAATGTGGGAAGATTATTTGTTTCATGTAGAGTTCACATATAATATGAATGTTCATTCTGCTACTAGTTTATTTTCGATTTGAAATTGTGTATGGTTTTAATCCTTTAGCTCCTTTGGATTTGACGTCTTTCTATATTGATAAGTATGTTAGTTTAGATGGTGATTGCAACGTTGAAATAAAGAAGAAGTTGCATAAGAAGAAATGGTAACAAATTGCAAAACAAACTAAGGAGATGCATAAAGCTACAGGTTAAAGGAGATGCAACTTATACCAAAAAAGGGCAAGAGAAGGTAGAATTTAAATTTGGTCATTAGGTTTGAGTGCATATGCATAAGGAAATGTTTTAGATTTATAGGTGCTTAAAGCTACAGACTAAAGGAGATGGTCCATTTCAAGTGGTAGTATGGATTAATGACAATGCCTATAAGTTAGACCTTTGTCACTGAGTAAAATGTGAGTGCAACATTAATATTTCTAATCTTTCTCCTTTTGATACAAGTGATAATTTGAGGAGAAATCCTTTTGAGGAGAGGCGGAATGATGAGATCTATGAAGGAGGTAATACATGAATGACTTTTAAGGATCTATTGAGCATTTATGAAGGGTCAATGACACNCAAACTAAGTAATATGCAACTTATACCAAAAAAGGCAAGAGGAGTAGTATTAAATCTAGTGATTGGTTTGAGTGCATATGCATAAGGAAATGTTTCAGATTTAGAGGTGCTCAAAGTTACAGGCTAAAGGAGATGGTCCATTTCAAGTGGCAGTATGGATTAATAACAATGCCTATAAGTTAGACCTTGTCAATGAGTAAAATGTGAGTGCAACATTTAATATTTCTAATCTTTCTCCTTTTGATACAAGTGATAATTCAAGGAGAAATCCTTTTGAGGAGAGAGGGAATGATGAGATCTATGGAGGAGGTAACGCATAAAGGACTTTTAAGGATCTATTAACCATTTATGAAGGGTCAATGACACATTCAAGGGTTAAAAAAAAATGAAAGAAGCACTGAATGAGCTAATTGAGAATATTCGAGCCAGCCAACATAGATTTGTCTAGTTTGATACATCTCTCATCTTCATGATTCTATTTTGCATCAAATGGCATTAAACCAGGTTTACTCTTGGTTTGATGTCATCCCCTATGGAGTTTGAAGTAACGCTTTCAATTACATTGATCGTGAAAGGAGAGGCTTTTGTATAAAGGTTCCTTTTTAGATTGGTGAATACAACAGATCTTTTATTGTAAATATTGCTTGTAGTCAATTTGTTTGTACACACGTTCATAGAGTTTGAAGATATTTTGTTTGCAATTGGAAATTTCTTCATTAAGGATTTTTAAAGATGCTTTGGTGGACTTAAGGTCTAGTTCAATATAAAGATGTTTTGGAGGAGAAAATGATGAAATTTTCATATTCAAAATTACAAGATGGTGGAGTTGAATTGGTGAAACTATACTCAAACTACCAATTTAGATCTAGTGAGTCAAAAATTTGCTCATGGGTAAAGATGAGAAATTTATTGGTCATTGAATTTTATGGCAATATAAATTTGATACAATTTTAGATTAAGTTGAAAGGAGATTTAATTCTTATTTTCTACCAAATATTGAGTTGTGGATTCATCTTTAAATATTGAAGATTTGCTTTCTTAGTCTTCCACCAATGTCAGTTTTCATGTCCAAAAAGTACTATCTTTGGTGTTCCATGTTGGCAAAGTATCAATAATTCAATAAGAGATGGGTCAAAAGAAGTGGAAATACCTATTATTGATCACAACATGATTTAGAAAGTTAATTTGTGTTCCGATGAAGGTATTAAAGAGCTAAAAGATTGTGATAGTCAAAAAATTAATTTATCAATATATTTAATTAACCCATGAGGTGAACCCATAAATTATAGATTTTAAAATCTTGTTGATCATTTACTTCCATTGCCAAATAATGTTAATTTTATTTGGTAGAGAAATTCAATACCATTTCAATGTCCTTATTGGCAAGGTCATTAGTCCAAAGAAGATTCATAAGCAATGGTCCATGTGTAAGTCTAAATAATTGAAGAGTTCAATAGAATCAATGTGTTTCTTCATGTGACCTAAAAGACGTCAATTCCTCATTATGATTTCAAATATGAATTTTTTTTTGAGTAGAGAGACATGACAGAAACCCATAACCCTAATGATTACATTATGGACTGTAGAAAAATTCTGGTTGAGGTATTGATAATTTTACAGTAATTTGGTATGGAAATTTATACCTTTTAATTTTGTATCAAGTGTGCATGGGTTTGTTTTCTAGCTTGTTGGTATTCATTTTTGGTAGAAAATGCACGGTTTTATGGTTTATTTTTGTGAAAGCCAGACTTTGAGCCCCTTAATGGCAGCTCCATGTATAAGAGGAATCAAGATCTGAAATTTTGCATGAATGTAGCCCATGTGTAGCCGAATAAAACTGCAAAATATGGAGTTCTGTTTCTCTGAAAGTTGAGAGAATTTAAAGGTTAAAATTTCTGTTAATAAACTGAAATTTTTGAACAGTAGAAGTCGAAGCGTCGGAAAGAAGAAGACACGTGTTTTCTCACTGAGCATGTTGTGCGTGAAAGATATAGCCTGTCTAGCAAACCTAGCAATGACAAGGAGCCACTAAAAGGTAACTTATAATTCAAGCACAGGTTTTGGCCTGTATAACTTTCAAAATTCTTGCGGACACCGAACAGACAATATAACCAAAAAGTTAAAGACTACTTTAGGCAGGTGCTTTAACCCATTTTTGTTTATGCTCACTGCCACGTGAAAATAGAAGTTATTAGTTGGACCAGTCAGGCTACTTATCTAATAGACCTTTAGCGAGATGTTGCAGCGAAGTGGGTCTTAGTTTGACTTGTTTTCCTTGGGTCTCATTAATGCTAGTAAATTAAGTGAAATAACATTGTTATGCTATCCAGGAATCATAATATAGTATGAGACATATTATGAAATTGCACCTTTTTTTGGCATGCTATGTTTATAAGGAATTACATGATTGTATTATGTCATTATTAATATGCCTTACACAAGTACATACTATTACATGAATTGAATGTGTTATAATTTATAATGACATTCTTATTTAAATTTATAAGAAATGTACATGATGTGTCATGCTTTATTTAATATGTCCTTGTAAATGACTCAAGCATGCTATGACATATTAGTTAAGTAATGAATTTTTTTGAAAAATAATAAATTATTTGCTTTAGAATCATTACTAATATTATGTGAGTTAAATTTTGTTATGATATAATTGACAGATGAAATTGTTTATGTTAAGTAATATGTATGTTAAAAATGATGAGGATTCTTAATCTTAGTGAAAGATTTTGATTTTAGTAAGAGTTCATAAATTGGAAGAATTAGGAAGAATTCTCATCTATAGAGTTAAATTTTTGTGAGAATCAACTTAAATAAAGATAATTAGACATTGAAATATGATAGATAATTGTAAGCATAATGATTTCTTGATCTCATATCCTTTGTTAAATTGTTGAGATTTAGTTGAACTTGTTGCAAAATTAATGTATATATGTGGTTATATTCACATCATTATGCACCAATGACCTTTTGAATTACTCAGAGTCATGGCAAGTATCATTGCAATAAATACATTGGATATGAAGGAAGCATATTAAGAGGTTTGACTCCATAAAACTTACCAATATTTTTAAGAGAAATGTATTGAAAAATTTATACTGCACGATATTTAAAATTTGACAGTGAAATTATTACTCATTGTAAAAACATTAAGAGATTTATTGAGCTCTAAAGAAAACTAAAGTTAATATTACTCACGTAATAATGTCAAAATTATGATAATCAATTTCTTTAAAAGGTTTAGGAAGTATTTCATTTAACAAATGTCATTGTTTGCCCTAATAATAAAAAGAAATTTGGAGGTATATTTTGCTTGAGTTGAAAGACTTAATATAAATATTAAATTTTCACTAAACATTTATGTGATAGCATTAAAAAGGGTGTGAAGTTAAAATTGATTGATATTGATTCAGAAATTCATTTAAGTAGTAAATATGAGTTGCAATTTAATATTTAAAAAAAATTATGAGCACATATGAACCATGATACACAATGATTGCGTATGATAAATTTATGACATTAAATATCATATATGCCTGAAGATAAACATTTATAGGTTGTTAAGTCTTCTTCTATGCGGCTTAACTCATTATACAAGAGTTCAGTATTTCTATATGATTTAAGTGGTGAGTTCATTAGTACAAGTATTTGGAAAAAAAAAAAGTAGTTTAAAGAAAACGGTGAAACTATTTGGCATGAAATATGAACATGTCAATGAATAGAAGGACAAGACCAATTGTTAAGCTTATGACAAATAGGATCAAATATTTGTAAATGCATTAAATGCATTAAGTTGGTAAAAAAAAAGACCAATAACCTACTTTTTACTTATGCTTAAGATTCTCAATTGACCTTTCCATTGGATCATATGCTATGTAGATGGTTGATTCACAAGTAATTGAGTGTATAGTGTAAGAACTTAAAGCATCAATGAAGTATCAATTAATGTCATTTAGATGTAATGAATATATAAAAAATTGTTTTAATAAAAAAGGGCATTATTGCCTGTAAGTGAAATTGTATGATGGTTAAATTCAATTCTTTCATGATATCCTTTGCATGCCAAATTTAGTGAGATTTGGCCTTTTATAACCCTTCTTAATTTTATAGTGGTATAAATGTTTAAGATGATACTGTATGGTGGTTAAATTCAATTCCTACATGATATCCTTTGTGTGTCAAATTTGGTGAGATTTGGCCTTTTGTAACCCTTCTTAATTTTATAGTGGTATAAATGTTTAAGATGATACTATTTACAATAGTTTTTTCTTAATACATTCAATTATATGGATAATGAACTACATAATATTGATTATTTTTTCTCAATTACATTATCTCATAAAGAGTATTGTTGTTAACATTTAGTATGAGAGATTAGATCATATTATGCAATAAAAGTTTGAGAGCAAACTAGAGAAAAGTCTACTAGGCTTACTCATTTATGATGATTAACCCACATATGCGTATGACTTAATTGAAAAATAAAATAAATCTATTTGAGAGGCAATACTTCTATTTCTATGAATACATTATGATATCTATGAGCTAATGATTGTTAAGACAAGGTTTGAAATCTCTATTTTCATTATATTTATAGATGACTTAAAGCATTTGGTTATATATATAATCTCCCACATGTCTAATAAATTGCTTTTCAACAAATTGGAGAGGTTGAGATTTAGAACAATATAAAATGAGGCAAATTAAAATGAGAGATTGACCAAATATGTGTTCGTCTATTTGAACATTTCAAAGAGCTCTATAATGAAAGAAAGAAATGAGGCCATTAGGTATTCAAGTAACTTTGCAATAAGAAGTTATTGTAGTGCGAGGAATAGTAAGTTGTAAAAGTCTATAAGTTTAATGATAACATAAGGAAGAAACCTGCAAATAACATGATTATAAGATGCATAAGAGAGTGCGTCATATATGTTTGATCTTGTGCCTTAAATTTAACTATTCCCTATCTTATGAGTTAAAACAAGCAAGAAGTTTGATCTAAGTAGTCTATAACTCTAACAGTTAGTTGCTGTTGTTCATAACTTTTCACTAAAGTGTGAAACTTGTGTACAAACTTGTGTACAAATATGCAAAACATGTAATATGAATATCACTACAAGGCTTTGTGTTCACTAATAAGCGAGGATGTAAGAATGTTATCAAAATAGACTTATGAGATATCATGTTTTAAAGAAAATGAGTTTTTAGTAGGGATGTAAAGTCTTTTAATGAGATATCAAGTTCTAAAGAGAGAGAGTTTTTGGTAGGAAGAGGGGAAAATTATCTGGATAACTACTTTTCAATACATGGTTGATGACTGTTGTTTTCCCATTGGAGTATTGAACGATTAGAATAACCATGGGTTTGACATCAAAGTCATTGTTAGTCTGCAAGCAGCATTCAATGTTAGAGCATTGCATACTGCAATGTTCTAGAAGCTCATTGTCTACGTTGCTTCTGACAACTTCTTAATCATTTTGTTGCAGTTGTATATCATATTGTTTTTAGAATATTCTATTTTATTTTTGGCAATGTCTAGATCCTTTTGTTGCAGTTGTACTTTCATTAGATTTATTTCATAGATTTGTATACTACAAAGGTAATAGATCTTAGGTTCATTGGATCTAGACTTAAAATTCAATATCACACTTCAACATTCTTCCTTGCTTGTTGGAATTTAAAGTCTTAATCAAATCAATCGAAGCATTCCAAGAAAACAAGATTACATCTTTATTTTCTAGCCACATATTTTTACATAATTTACAGTAACTTTTTCTTCAAGTTAAAGCTAGATTGATCTATTTCTGGAAGCTCATTATCTACTTCTCTGCTTCTAACAGCTTCTTGATCATTTTGTTGTAGTTGTATACAATTGGCTGTTGGAGTTTGAATTCTTAACCTTGTACTTTAATGACTAAATAGGTGTGAGCTCTCTGCTTCCTTTTGTAAGTGTTCTTTCAGTTTCATTGAATTTTTTCTGCTGTGATGTTTTTTTCTTGTGCTGGTGCTGGTGCTTTTGCTGACTATGTTGATACTGAAGAGACTTGTTATGTCTTGAACACTTGTGATGACTGTTCCTCCTGATTTACTTTCGACACTAAAAACCCATCAAACATTTATTTACTACCTTGTCTGCGACTTTAACAGATGCTCTATTTCCCATCTTCACTCTTCCTTTGTAATTTGGATCAATCTTTATCAAGATCTCTATTATATTGGTCATGTGGCTTGAGCAAGTATTATCAATGTACCAGTCATCATTTTTGTTTTCACTTGCCCTTGCTTTGTGGTAAGTAGCAAACAATTGTTCCCTTCCTTCAGTGAAATTTAATTACTGACTCTATTGGTGATGCCTTTGTAACTGTTGATATGGCATCTATTGCTGTTGATTTCTTTGCTACTGCAATTGCTGGGCAAGTTGTTGCTGTTGACCTCTTTGTTTTTTATTCTAGCAATCTTTTTTTGTAATGCCCAAATCTGTTGCAGAATTTGTATTGTGGGTTGCCTTTGTGCCAACAATCCTCCTCCAAATGGTTGGCTTTCTTGCAAATCCTATATGGTGGAAAGTTTTCTTTCTTCTGTCTTGAATCATTGGTGATAGCTTTTTGATCTTTTGGCTTACTGGAGATTGAGGCTTTTTACTTGAATCTGGCCTACAAGGCTCCTTAAGATCCTCTGCTCATGTTTCAAGTGATCCCATCATTTTGGAGAATAAGAGAGCTGATAGATCTCTTGATTGCTTAATGGCAAGTACTTTTTCATCAAATTTTTAAGGTAAGCTTCTTAACACTTTCTTGACTACTCTTTGCTCCTTGATGTTCTCTCCATACAACTTCATTTGATTAGCAATGTCTTGCACTTTTGCTGAAAATTCTTTGAACCATTTTTTTTTTTATCTACGACATTTGGAGATTCTCGAATTCTCTTCTTAGGGTTTGCAATTTAATGACTTGGGTCTCATTTGTGCCCTTGAACTTGAGTTGCAATGTCTCCCATGCTTCTTTCACTGATGACGCTGCTACAATCCTTGGGAATATAGTTTCTAAAACTATGGAGTGAATAAAGGTTAGGGCCTTGATGTTTTTGATTGCCATTTCTTTGTTCTGTCTCCTTTCTATATCAATTAGCTCATTAGTTGCCACTAGGGCCTCATATCCCATTTGGAAAACTTCCTAGAGATCATAGATCATCTAGAAAGCTTTGATTCTCACTACCCCGTAGTCATAGTTTTTTTTTTTTTTAGCAAAGATTGGTGGTGTTAAGAACACGACATGGTTGTGAGAATTTGTTGCAACAATTGTGGAAGCTGCTGCACTAGTTATAGTTGTGTTCGCACATATTGCTATTGGATTTTTCATGTCTACTGTCACTGAAATTTATGAGTGCTAGAGATTTTTTTTTTTTTTTTTACAGATCTAGCCCCTTTGAGGTCAATAAGCTTTGTTACTATATTGCTTATAAAGTGTTTAGGTTGCTAAGTTTTTTAAGAAGAGAGTGATTAAGAGAGATTTGAGAAAGTTTCTTGAAATGCTTTGATTGACTTGCTTAACTTGTCTTACTTACAACCCACTCCCCTAACTTATATAAGGCATTTGTAGAAGAATCTAGATCACATCTTTAATTTCTTGTAACATATTTTTACTTAATTCCCAAGCAACTTTTTCTTTAAGGAAATTATCTACTTCTCTACTTATGGCTGCTTTTTGATCATTTTATTGCAGTTGTATATGATCTACTTTTTAGAATCTTTTATTTTGTTTTTAGTTGTGTCTAGATGCTTTTGTTGCAATTGTATTTCCATTAAATTTACTTCATATCGATTTGCTACAAATGTGATAGATTTGAGGTTCATTGGATCTATACTCAAAATCTAAATCTTAACAAAAGTCTAAACAAATTGTTAGGCTGGCTAATATATGATAGTATGGCCTTGGCTAGTTATCCTATGGTCGTGCGATCATACTATCCCTTCAATATTGATGGACTAGTTTATCCCATCCTATGTGCTAAGACTATCCCTTCAATATTTATGGACTAGTTTATCCCATCCTATTTGCTAAGACTAATATTAATAATCTCACTAGCCCCTACAAACTTTTAAATCTATCTTTTTGACTCCTCCAAGTAAACTTATTGGGCATTTAAAGAGTTTACTTTTCTCTATACTAGGATCTTAGCTTTAGGGTTGAATTTGCCCATTCTAAGGGTTTTTCAAAAATTCCTTAAGCATTATAAGATTACATCTAGGCAATTACACCTTAATGATAAGTTGAATTTAATCAAGGTATAAAAGGCTACCTATCAAGTTGGTTGAGCTCTTAATATTTGGGTCTTGTTATATCTTCATGATTTAAAGAAGATATAAAATTGTAATGGATGGTGCCAATTACCACACTAGGCTAAGTGTAAAATGAGGTTAGACGAAGATCCTTCCAAGCAAGAGTTCAAAGACATGTTTAAGTATTTTAAGGATCTTAACCCTACATCCTACCCATTTGTATGGAATCACAAGGCCCAAGGGAAGAAATGTTCAGCCTTGAAAGTAACTGCTTTGTTATTCTCAAATGGCTTAAGAAGCTAAGTTCCAAAAAGGCTACTACAAGGGTTATTTCTAAGCTAATTTCCTTAGAGCATTCAAACCATAATACTTGCCTAAGGTTTCACATTGAAGAGAGTTCTCATGCAACCAAAGATGTGGAAAAGCAACCCATAAGTGAAGCCACATTCTCTCAAAAGAAACAAAATGTGTTTAATTACAAAGAGGTAAAAGCAAAGTGTCTCCCCCTTTTTAGGAGGATCTTTAGCTTGAACAGGGGTCATTGGCCTTTCAAAATGCTAGAATAGGGGATTTGGTCAAGAAGTTAAGACATGATAGAACTCTTTTAAAGATAAATAGTGCCTATTAAAGTAGAAAGTTTAAAGATGTGGACATAAAACAAAAGAGTTTGAATGTTAAGCCAATAAGGTAGAGAAATAGGTAGCCCACTTCTAGGAGAAGGTTTAAAGCATGAAAGAGCTTCAAAAAAAAAAAAAAGTTAAGAATCTAAAAGAAGAGCTTATAGTCTCTAAGGAAGGTTTGCCTACTCCTTTTACTAAGAATACACAAAGTGGCCTTGACCATTTTCTTAATGATTCATGAATTGACTTTTGACCCCAAGAGGAACAAACTCAAGGATATGCATCCAGATATTGACCGTGATTAGTATTAGCCCCAACTATTGGATTCCTTTCTTATGTGATTACAAGGTGAAGAGTTTAAGTTAGATAAAGAGTGATATTACTACCCTTGTACGTCTCAATGGTGGAAATAATAATACTCATAACAAGTAGTAAAATAAGAAATCAAAATGAAAGTGACAAAAGAAGTGGAAAAAGTACCTCATGGCGGGTATTTCCCCAGAAGACTTACTAACATCACTATTAGTAGCCAATGATGTCCCTAAAAAGAGAAAGGGGCACCATTACTACAACCATTAGTCATTGATCTACACATTATTAAAGGTCATCCGTCAAGAAAAGGCTAAGAGATACACAAATCAAGGAAAAACAAAAGTCAGCCATTGTTTCATTAAAGCACATGCCATTGTTAGTCATTGATGTTGCATGAAACTAACACTAGTCAACCTAAACACTTAGCAAAAATCTTGACTTTTAGAGTCAAATTTGGGTTTTCCCACAATAAATGATGCTTAAGACTCGTGTTTAAGGAGTCTTGAAGCACAAAAAGAGAGAAACTGGCTAAAGAAGGAGGTAGGCATGAAGAGAGAGAGAAAGAGAGTAGTTTTGGACAAAGAAAATGAGGAAAAGGGACATAAGGGCCTTTGCCAAAAAGAAAAGAAGGAAAAAAAAATGAAAGGAAAGAAAAAAAAAGAGAAAAAAAAAGAAAAAAAAAGAAAAAGGGATGCAAAGCTTCCATTAAAGGTGTCATTTTAGACATATTAGGTGAGCCCACATATTAGGTCAGCAATCCTTTCAAAATACCCAAATATTTTCCAAAACATTTCATTTTATTTTTCAATGTAGACAGTCACCATAAAAAAAATTTGAACCCCTTTTAATTTTCTTCAAAAAATTTTCAAAAAATATGCCATTTTATTTGTTGATATGCAAGATTACAATAAAGAAAATCTATATCCTTTTAGAAAAAATTTCCAAAAAATTTCAATTTTTTTAAGAGTACAAGATCATAAAAAGTGTCTAAATCTCTTTCAAAACTTCTAAAAAAATTTATCTGTTTTTACTACTTATCCAAACTCATTAAAGCCATAGTGTGTATGCCTTGATAGGAGAAGCATAAAAGTACAAGTTAGTGAACAAATATACTGTTACATGTGATATGTATTTGAGTTAGTTGCAATCTCAATGAAGTATAATTATGCTCCTAAATCCTGAAAAATTCGAGTAAAGCTAATTAAGTCACTCATAATATTCTAATCACACCTAAAATGATTAGTGGTGACTTCAAATTCATCTCACTTACAATGCCATTAACACCCTGACTATTTTTAACATTTAAAATCATCAAATGTGACATTTTCCTCCACGTCTATTGAAATCCCCATCTTAGGAACCCTTCGTGACAATATCCACATGAAGGTCATCTTCCCAACTTAAAGCACACCTAACCCAAAATGCATAAAGGCAAATGAAGGTCGTGTTCCCATGATCTTTTACAGTGATAATAATCTGATTTTATCCATAGTAACTATCAAGAGTGCTTATGTCCTGCCAATCGATCTAACATTTGGTTTATAAAAGGGAAGGGGAAGTAGTGCTTTCTATTGGCTTGATTGATCATGTAGTAATGCATGCAAATTCTCTATCCAATAATGATTCTAGTAGGGATAAGTTCATTATTTTCATTTTTCCCTATAGTTATACCACCATTTTATGGAACACATTACATTATAATCACCTAAACACTATTTGAGATAGAATAAATAATGTCATTTTCAAGCCATTTAATGATTTCTTTTTTCATAACCTCTTTCATGATTGGATTAAGTCTTCTTTATGTTTTGATTGTAGGATTAAAGTCTTTTTTAACAAAATCTTGTGCATACAAAGTGAAAGACTGATGCCTTGAATGATTTAATGATAAATAATGCCTTTTTTTGGCACACATTGCATTACACTTAACCAAGTACTATCTGAGATAGGATAAATAATGTCATTTTCAAGCCATTTAATGATTTCTTTTTTCACAACCTCTTTCATGATTAGATTAGGTCTTCTTTCTGCTTTAATTCTAGGATTGAAGTCTTTCACTAGTAAAATTTTGTGCACATAAAATGAAAGACTAATGCCTTGAATGTTAGCTATAGACCAACCCATTGCTTGCTTGTACTCTCTCAACACCAGTAGTAGCTTGTCTTTTTGCACATTATCAAGTGTTTAGGTGATTATCATCAATAGTGTTGATGATTCCCTTAAGAAAGGATATTAAAGGTGATTAGGTAGTGACTTGAGCTTCAACATCAGTGACTCCTCTATAAATGGCTTGATTATGTCTTAGCTTAATGAAGAATCCAATGAATCAAACTTTGTTTTTATCCCCAATAATTTTGACGGTGCATTTAACAAGCTAGCATATTTAATTACTTCCAAATCATCGATAATGTGTACACTTATAATGGCTCCTTCTAGCGGATTTGTTGGATGATCATTTAAAGGAAAGTCTTCCACAAGCTTGTCCCCCATATCAATTATGAAGCAGTCATCAAGCTTACCAGGGAATTTCATAACTTTGAATACATTGAGCTTGTCCTTTTGATCTTGAACTTGTATGGTGAGTTCACCCTTTTGCACATCTATCAAAGTTCCCCCAATAGCTAGAATTGGCCTTTTAAGAATAATAGGAATTTCACAATCCTTTACCATGTCTAAGATAATAAAATTTATAGGTAGAATTAGTTTTACAACCTTCGTAAGGACATCTTTAGTTACCCCCTTTAAATGTTCCAAATTTCTTATTGAAGCTACTTGACTTTAAAGATTGGTTCTTTGTCGTGTATTGCATAAACATCTCTTCCAATGTTGATTTCTTTTCTTAAGGTTGCATGGGTTAAGAAATTCCAAGATATCTTAACATTAGTTTCATGGTTGGTGGTTGTTGACTCATGTCATTGCTTTATGAAAAATTAAGGTGAATTTTCCATCTTGTATTGTTGAAGTTAATGTGAGGATTGTGTTGCTACATGTTGTAATTGGCAACATATTGAACACTTTTATTATTCATAGAACATCTTTCACTAAATTAGCTACCACCACAAAGCTTACAACTCATTATAGCTTGCATTGGGTTAAATTTACTTCCATTGGGTTAAATTTATTTGGTAAGGCTACCACTTTTGTAGTGATGATTGGAATGGTATTGAGCCATTCTTTATGAATTCCACTAATAATTGTTTAAAGTCACCTTATTAATTAGGTTATATGCCTCATTAATAGTCTTACTTGTCAAAGCTCCTTTAATTGCTACATCATTGGTAGTCCTAGTGGAACTCATAAGTCTATTGTGGAATGTTTGAACTTGAAGCTATTTAGGTAGACCATAGTGAGAACATCTTTGAAGTAAATCCTTGTATCTTGGTAGGTAAGAAGAATTTAGCAAGAAATTTTTGTGCCAACTCATCCAATGGGGTGATGGAACCAAATGGTAATGAATTCAGCTAACTTTGCCTTGTCTTTAAGTGAGAAAGGAAATAGCCTTAACCTGATTGCATGATTCAAACACCATTATGTTTGAATGAATCATAAATCTCCCTAAAAGCTTGTAAGATAGAGGTTTAAATTATCATTTGGAAGGCCTTCAAATTGAATAGCTATTAGGATCATTTGAATGATAGCTAATTTGATTTGACAATAATTGGCTTATTTAGGTAACCGCCTTATAATAGAATGGATTCCATTTACAAGAGGGACAAAATAATCTTTAAGCTCCTTTTGTTCCTCATTTGCATTAACCTTAACCATTATAAAAGTTGAAGCCTACTTTTTCTTGTTTCTCCTTATTTAAGAGATGCTCTTCGCAATAATGGTACTAATTCAACACTTTTTGAACTAGATATGCAAGAGTGGAAATTGTAGCAAAAAAAAAAAAAGAATGTAAATCCAAATTAAGACTAATCATTAGTGGTAATAGTATAAGTAAGAATAATAAGCAATTCCTTAATAATGGCACCACAAACTTATTATTAGAAGTTAAATACTCCGACACTTGTGCAAGTATACATAATAAAAGAAGTTGTACAATGAAGAATTTCTTTAAAGATTGATCCCACAAAGAATTGAATCATTTTTATTTGGAATACCAAATGTTAGCAATGTTGCTAAACCCTAAGTATATAAGAAGTAAATTCAATAGTGCAATTGATAATGAAAAATAGCCTAGAGTATTTAATTCCATGTAGCAATTAGTTTGATCAATTTAACAACCTCTTCCAATAAGTTGATAAACAAACTCCATTAAATTAAAACATTATATTCCTATGTAAATTCATTTAAAGAAACTTATTAATATTGAACATTCTTTCATAGTTTCACATCTTGCAAAGGTATATTCCTATCCAATGTAATGATATATCACTTTATTCATTTGCCTTAATTTAGGTTATCTTTTATAAGAATCATCTAAATCTTGCAATTCATTCAATTATTGATCTGACAACAAAAGCATTATGAACAAAATAAAGCAAACAATCAATAATATGATGTAGTTAACCAAGAGTGAAAAATCATGCCAACTTCAAGCTAAATATCCATTACAATCTTAGAAAATGAATTCAATCCATGTTTTACATATTGAAATTAAACATGAACATTAATGAATATTAGAAAAAGGTTGAACATAAAGTTGAGGGCACCAATGTTTGTTGCTTAGAGCATAAAGACTAAAAATTTTTCAACATTTTGATCCAAATCCTTGCAACATGTTCTACACCTTCCAGTTTCCAAGTCCCAGCTCTCTTTGACCACTATGTTTTTCTTTTTTCAAATTAGTTGCTAGATTTCCTGGAACTCCACTACTCTTTTCCTATTATCCTCATCTTGAATCTAATCTTTACTTTTCAAATTCAAATGTACAAAATCAGATATTACATGAAATTTAAAAGAAGATTCCCCTAAATTTTAGCAAGACTAGATCACCTTTTTTTCCTTTACATGCCATTTGGCATAAACTTATAACTTGTAGCCAAATTTGCTCCAAGATATTAGAGGAATTAGGCTTAGCTTTCAAATAAGAGTTGTACTTTTATCTCTTATCTTCAAATTTCCACTAGAATCTAATCAATCCAAATTATAGGTAGAAAGTTATGCACATAACTTACTAGTATGTCAAATCTAGATATCTCCCTTCTTGTTGGTTCTTGGTGCCTAAATTTTCAATATCCTTTTATTGCATGCATAAATGCATGGATTGTCTTTTTGGATGCCATCTCTATAGTTCTTTAAGTCTTTTATAAGATCTTTGACTCCTTTTTCTTAAATTCCCACCATTAAGCTCCAATTAATCTTACAAGACAATTTCATAATATTTAATCCAAAACCATGCTCTTTGAGATACTATCATCATGAAAATCACTAATTTAGAGATGTAAAATTGTGTATAAAAATGAGCTCATCACATTTCTAGCTAGGAAGGCTTTTCCTTTCATTCTAATGAGTCATTCACACAAAGGAACCATGAAATTATATTAAAAGATTGCACCACTAATCCTTGATTTCAAGGCAATGTGCATGTTATTATGTCTAATCCTAAATGCATTTTAGTTCATCGAAAAAAAAAAGCTATTATTGTTGGTAAGCCTTCTCTAATATGAGAAAATTATTCACTTGTTTAAAATATGATACCATCTTTTAATTGCTTGACAATAAGAATTCTCTTGTAATTTGAATCCATTGGAATCCATTAAATAAAAGAGCTATTACTCTTGATTAGCTTTCTTTACAAGGAGAGAATCTTTTAGTGCATGAAATTTCAGACCATCTCCTAATTCCTAGAAAAAAAGACTTCTCCTATTATTACAATGAATCAATCCCATAAAATAATTAGGAAAATAACATCCATGTCTACAATGAACATTACTTTGTTAAAAACAAGCACATCAATTCACTTTGGGTAGTCTAAATAATTTAAATTTCATCAAACAAAATGATTGTGCTTTATTTTTTATATGGATAAAATGGTTTATTATGTAATATTGACTCTTCATTTCTTGCTAATAAAGCTTTGCCTCTCTTCCATAGAGTCATTCACACATAAAAATCATGAAATTAACTTAAATGTTTACACCAAAAACTAATTACATTGCAAGATGCACATTATTATGTTTTGGCTAATCTGTATCCATTCAAGTTTATCCATCAAATAAAATTTTACTCTTAATTAGCTTTCTTCACTATAAAATAATTATTCATTGCTTGAAATATGAGAACATTTCTTGCTTACATGATAATAGGACTTCTCCTCTAGGTACTCTTAAATCCATTAAAGTGCATCAAATAAAGGAACTATTACCCTTGATTAGCACTCTTTACTAAAAGAGAATTGTTCATTTTTTGGAACTTAAGATTGTCAACTGATTCCTTACTAATAAGGCATTTCTTTTGGTTGCATGGAATCATTCACACAAAATTATCATTCAATGACTTGTTGCCCTTAATTAGCATTCTTTGTTAAGAGACAATTATTCATTACTTGAAACTTAAGACTGTCAATTAATTCCTTGGCAATATGGTTTCTCCTTTCATTCAAAAGAATAATTCACATAAAATGATCATGCAACTAACATGCATGATTACACCAAATATTAATTTCATTGCAACATGCACTTAGATACACCTTTGGTAGTTCAAATCCTTTGAACTTTATCAAATACATGAGCCATTTATCCTAAATACCTTTTGATATTTGTATATAATGGTTCATTGTTGGAAATATGTACCTAACACTTTAGTTTTAGCTAATAAGGCTTATCCGTTCATCATAAGGAGTCATTTGCTAAAAGAAATCATGGAATTACTTAAAAGGTTTACATTGATTGCTAATTTCACTCCGAGATGCACATTTTATGTCCATTTTAGTCCAACCAATAGAGAAACTATTATTCTTCATTAGCTTTCTTTATTATGAAAGAACCATTCATTACTTGAAATAGAAGAACTTATCTTGATTAATTAACCTTAAGACTTCCCCTCTAAATAGTTTGGCTACATTAAAGTCCATCAAATAAAGGAGTTATTGCTCTTAAATAATTTTCTTTACCAAGTGAGAATCCTTTAATGTTTGTAACATGAAATTGTTGACAAATTACTTGACAAGAAGGCTTTTCCTTTTGTTACAATCATTCACACACAATGACCATGCAATTAACATCTATGTTTATGTTGAACTTTAATTTTGTTGTGACATTTGTATTAGTACACCTTGATTAGTCAATTGAACTCTATCAAAAAAAAAAAAAAGAAAAAGAGTTATTTAATAGCTTTTCCTACTAGCTAGAATGGTCCATTAACTAAAAAATGAGACAAACACTTCATTTCTAGCTAATAAGGCTTCCCCTTTATTCAAATAAGTCATTTGCAGAAACAACTTGAGATCATCAATTGATTCATTGACAATAAGGTTTCTCCTTTCATTGTATGGAATCATTCACACAAAATGAATTTGCAATTGACATTGGATGAGTTTGCTAATGGGTCAATAACTAATTTTTCAAATCCCAATGACAAACTTAAAAAAAAAGGTCTAATCAAGGTCAAAATTGTTAGAAATAATGCACGATTAGGTTAGAAACATTACTCAATTCAAAGTTTTCACTAATTGCTAACATGTAGCCTAACTAAAGGCTATGTGGCCAATTAGCTTCATCCTTAATCAGATTTTTAATCTACATAGAACCTTATTTTTCTCTCTCATTATAAGGTAGATTTTTTTCTCTTTTCCTTTTTATTCCTTCTCTCTTCCATCTTCATTCTCTCTCTCTCTCTCTCTCTCTCTTTCCCACTCTTACACCCTTTTTGATTTGGTAGCAAACCCAAAGGAAAATCCCACTCAAGTAAGAGAGCTTATAATCTTAAACCTAAAAGAAAAAAAAAGTAGAAACCAATATTGTCTAGACCAAAGGACCATAAATATTAAATTAGAATCATGGCTTACTACAACTGTGACTATCCTTTAAGTGTGACAACTTCATGGACTAACATTAACCTAAGTCATAATGCCTATGGGTTTGTTTGGTTCTCATATGGGTGTTGTTGTTCCTTATTACAATTAGAGAGAGTGGTGGAGCTTGGGGAGATGAATCTTGGATAAAAGCTAAAATAAATAAGGGGAAGGAGGATGGAAAGTAAAAATTAGCAATTTTTATATCTCTAGGATAGGTATAAGGCTAGAAAGCAAAGTAAGCTTAATATAGGTAGGATGTTGAGTGGTTTAGCTATTGTAAATTTTCTACTTCTAGCTTATAGAAATAGAATTAAGCAATTATTGCACTAAGTAATTTAATAAAGATGTAAAATCAATGAAATATCTAGTGGGAACCAAAATTCATCTTTATTGTTTATAAGATAATCAGTGCAATATAAAAAACAAATAGCTCAAAAGTGAACAAAGTAAGTAGCCATTGTCCATTTCAAACCAAACCACCATTTTCATATACACAAAATTCATCTTAGTATACCTAATATACCAAGTATACTAAGTTTCCTAAAGTATCAAAATGTAGCTAAAAGGTTTGTACTAAAGAAAGTAATTCGTACTATGTTGCTCTAATATACAAAAAAAATAAAATAAAATAAAATTGGTAACAGGTTGTAAATGCTTGTAACAAGAAAAGAAAAAAGGTACATATGACGATATGATCAACCAAAAGAGTAAACAAGTCAATTATAGACAGTAAACTCTTGAGTGCCTACACCATGCTTTAGATTTGCTACAAATGTGGATCCATATATTGCTCTAATACCTCTCGACATCTTTTGGCACCTCTCATTGTGTGGTTCTTATGGATTTATGATATTAGGATCTTTTCACTATGTAGGCTTCTAGGGAATCACTTTTTTTCTCTTTTATGGCAACATGACAAAATAAAGATAGATGTTAATGGTAACTATTGTGCATAATTAACAAATATTCAAGTCACTCACTAGTCTTGGCATCTTAAGAGGTCAAGTAACTAAGGTATTATTGTAACTCCTCTTGTTATGGTCTGCTTTATGCCATATGTTGCAAGTTAAAATTGCACCCCTCTTACTGAGCTTGCCAATATGGCTATAAGCCTTACCATTAGTTCTAATTCTTTCTCTCTTTTCTTTTAGGTCTTCCTAACACACTCCTTATAAGTAATGGATCAATTGGATCGTTACTAGTTTATGTCCAAAAGTGTTGACCCTAAATGAGATTCATTATGACTAAATAACTTTATAAGTATTTTTGCTTAGTGTACCTAATGGTGGAGAAAATTTATAATGTATGCCTAGATGCATCCCAAGACTTATATGAATACGTCCTTTTTTCCAATTCCATTATATACTTGATACCCCTATGCACTATCTTATACCCATTTGCTCCATTAAAAACAAGTTTACAATCAAAATTGTCCTTTCCTCCAACATTTAATTTTCTCCTAATCCTATTATTGATTTTAATGTGAGATGCTCATTATTATATCTTAAGTAGTTTCAATCCATTAAATTCTATTAAATAAAAGAGTTATTACTCTTAGTTAGTTTTATTCACTATGACAAAACCATTCATTGCTTGGAAATTGAGACCATCAATAGATTCCTTAAAAAGAAGGCTTATATTCATTACATAGAATCATTCACACAAAATGATCACACAATTAACAGTCATGTCTATGCTAAACATTAATTTTATTGTGACATACACATCTATAAACCATAGGTAATTTGAATCCTTTGAATTAAGTCTAACAAAAGAGTCATTCATCTTGATTTGCTTTTATTACATGAATAGAATGTTTTAGTGCCTAAAATATGAGACCAACACTTCATTTCTAGCTAATAAGGCATCTCGTTTCTTTCTAAGGAGTTATTCATAGAAAGGAATCATGAAATTACTTTAAATGTCTATACTAATCACTAATTCCATTGTGAAAAGTATGTTGTTATGTCTTAGGTTGTTCAAATCCATTAAAGGACATAAAAAAAGGAGCTATTACTATTGATTAGATTTCTTTACCATGAGAGAACCACTCATTGCTCAAAATATGGGACCATCTCTTGATTACTTGACAATATGACATCTCTTATAAGTACTTTAAATACATTAAAGTCCATCTAATGAAAGAGATATTACTCTTGAATAGCTTTCCTTATTAGAATAAAATCCTTCATTGCTTACAACTTGAGATCATCAACTAATTTCTTGAAAATAAGGCTTGTCATTTCATTATAAGGAATAATTCACACAAAATTTCATGAAATTAACATCTATGTCTACAAAAAACATTGAGCTTATTGTGATATGTACATCAATAAACCTTAGGTAGTTTGAATCTTTTGAATTCCTTCAAGCAAAGGAGTCATTCATCTCGACTAGCTTTTCTCACATTAATAAAATGACTTATTGTCTTAAAGATGATACTGTCACATCATTTTTAACTAATAAGGCTTCTCCTTTTATTCAAAGAAGTTATCCACACAACAAAATTATGAAATTTACTTAAATGTTTACCCTAATCACTAATTCCATTGTAAATGGTATTATGTTTTAAGTTGTCTAAATCCATTGAAATCTAATAAGTATGTTATATGCATTATATTTATTCTCTTGTATTTAACTTTTTTAGTGTATTTTCTTCCTAAATGTACTTATTGGTGATGATTTTATGTTGAGGAGAAGACTAAACGGATTGGAGCTAATTGGAAGTTTAAAGATGTGGTTTCAAGTAAATTTGACCTCTTGAGAGCCATTTGGAAATTCACATTTTAAACATTATTGGATGGATTTAGGGCCTTCAAAAGAATTAAAATAGTCATCTTGAACTTTCCAAAATGTGTTTATTTGTAGAGATCTAGATAAAGTTGGGTCATGAACTATTGTCCTTAATCTAGCATATAAGCTAGTCAAAGCTATTCTAATTTAATTAGGAGTTCTTTAACTAAGCTAAGTTGGTTTTAAAGAGGAAGTGGCAAATTGTCTTTGAGTTATTTTTGTTTCCCTTCAAAGTTATAATTAGACATGTTAGGGTACCAAAAGGCAAAGATATACATAGACCTCTCTTTTCTTTCTTTCTTGTGCACAAGCATATGATATACAAAGTTAGGGTTTTATTTTTAATTATAAGGATTAAAGTAATTAGAGGAAGCATTGTAAGATTTATTGGTTTTTATTTCTAATATGATTCTTTACTTTGAATTGTCATATTCTTCTATTATTATTATTATTCATAATTATATTATTTGGTTGTTAAGATATATACTTAATAATCATACTTTATGATCTAGTGCTAATTTACAATTTAAGTCAGCAATTGTTTGATAATTCTAGAACTAAGTAGCAAATAGAAATTGATAATCATAATCAAATCTTTGCCTAATTTCTATGAAAAACATGGTCTAAAATTAAGAAATCAACTTGTGAATTTATTCTTTAAATTTGGCTATCTTTCTTATTTTAATGTTATCAATAAATCACTAATTAATTAATTAATCAAAACTCAATTTTTGTGAATTTGACGTTTACTAACCCTAATTACAAACTTGTTGATTAAGTGTTCTAATTCAATTAGGAGTTCTCTAACTAAGCTAAGTTGCTTCTAAAAAGGAAGTGTCTAGTTGTCTTTGGGTTATTTTTGTTTCCCTTTAAAGTTATAATTAGACATGTTAACATACCAAAGGTAGATATATACATATACCTCTCTTTTCTTTCTTTTTTTTTTTTATTGTGCATACACCTGTGATATGTAAAGTTAAGGTTTTATTTTCAATTATAAGGATTAAAGTAATTAGAGGAAGCATTGTGAGATTTATTGGTTTTTATTTCTAATATGATTCTTTACTTTGAATTCTAATATTCTTTTATTATAATTATTATTCACAATTATATTATTTGATTGTTAAGATGTATAATTGACAATTATTTTTTACAATGTAATGCTAGTTTAGAATTTAAATTTACAATTGTTTGATAATTTTAACACTAAAGTAGGAAACAAAAATTGATAATCATGATCAAATCTTTGCCTAATTTTTATGAAAAACACAGTCTAAAATTAAAAAATCAATTTGTAAATTTATTCCTTAAATTCGTCTATTTTTCTTATTTTAATGTTATCAATAATCACCAATTAACTAATTAATCAAAACTCAATTTTTGTGAATTTGATTTTTACTCACCTTAATTACAAAGTTTTTAATTGAGTGATTTATATTAATTTTGGTGTATTCACCAAACATCAAATTTTGGCATCATTGTCAGGGATTGATTATTTAATGAAATTGTTTTCTTAAGATCGTACCCTTATATAACTTGTGTTGTATACTTATATACCTATTGAAGAGTCTAACCAAAAGCTCCCTTAAATAAAAAGACTACATTTAAGCCAACAAGCATATGATCTTTTGACTTTTTCCAAGACTTAAACTCACACCCAACCTTACATCATCATTGAGCTCACCAAGTTGCACTAAGACAAAAATCAAGGTTGTAAATGCCAATAACAATAGTTGAACTCTTAAAGTGTTAGTGGCTCCTAATATAAACAAATAACCCTTTTGCATAGGTATCCTAACATAGGTGTTGCATTTAAGTTAAAATCTGGCCTAATTCATCTCTTGCCAAGTTTTCATGGTCTTGCTAGTAAAGTTCCACATAAGCATCTAAAAGAATTCCATGTAGCCTATTCAAGCATGAAACCTATTAAGATATCTAAAAAAACAAATCAAGTTAAGGGCTTTCCCATTATCTTTGACAGACTAACAAGGGATTGGGTTTATTACTTACCTTTGGGATCCATTACCACATAGAATGAGATAACGAGGTTATTCTTAGAGAAGTACTTTTCAACTTTTAGAGCAGCTACAATTTGAAGGGAGATTTAGGGTATTCAGCAATATAATGGAAAGTTTTTATATGAATATTAAGAACATTTTAAGAAGCTCTGCATGAATTAACCTTATCATCAAATCAATGATCAATTCCTAATCCAATACTTTTATGAAGGACTTCTTTCCATACATAAAAGTATGATAGACACAGCTAAAGGATGAGCATTAGTGGACAAAAACCTAAAAGCCATAAAAAATTTGATAGCAAACATGTCTGCAAATTCTCAACAATTTAGCACTCGGTATAATTCACTATCTAACAATATCAAAAAAAGTAGGTACATCTTTCTTTCAACAACTTAATAATTTGACTTCTCCTATATGTCAAATGAGTGTAAGAAATATGCGACAAGTCTAGGTATGTGACATTTGCTCAAATTAAGGACATATAACTGATATGTGTCCAACACTTTAAGATCATCCAATAAAGCAAGCCAATGCAATGGGAGGGTTTTCAAGGGGAATCACAATGCAAGTATAATCCTTTCTCCAACACTAACAATCTTGAATAAAGAGGTCATCCTAACTTTAGTTATGGAATCAACAAGTGGTCCATAATGCCCTTAATTGCCAATTTCAACAAGTGTCATCACCCTTTAATACCAAACAAATGCATCCTAAAACTTAGGTATGTCTCTTGAAGAAATTGTTAAGTCTCTTATAAATAACATTAAACAATTTCAACAAGAAATGAGGATGAGCATTCCAAATTTAGTGAATCAAATAAGAAAACTTATCACGACCATGAATAGATTAAAGATGTAAGGATCAAACAAATTACCTTCTTAAACCATGTTAAATCCAAAGAAGAACACAAGTGTTATAGCCTTGAGGAGTAGAAAAAAATGGAAGCACCAATAAAGGCACCTCCCACAACAAAAGAAAAGGTCATCAAATATTAAGCTATGCCCACCAACTATAAACCCATCAAAGCCTAACCATCAACACCTAGGGTAAATCCTTTACCTCCTATTTCCTCTAATATTACCATACCTCCTTTCCCAAGTAGATTTTCAAAATCTAAAAAAGAGGAGCAAGAAAAAGAGATTTTGGAGATGTTTTGGAAAGGTGTAAGTAAACATACCCCTCATTGATGCAATTAAACAAGTACCTCAATCTGCAAGGTTTCTTAAGAAATTGTGCACCTCTAAGAGGAAGCTTAAAGGTGATGAAAAGTAAGTGTTGGAGAGAATATCTCGGCTATTATTCAAAGAAAAATTTCACCTAAATGCAAAGATTGTGATACATTCACTATCCTTTACATAATAGGCAAGACTAAATTTGAAAGAGTCATGCTAGATTTAAGAGCATAAATTAATGTTATTATGTCATACTTTATTTATACTTTTATAAATATCTGTCCATTTAGGGTTTAGGGTTTAGGGTTCCAAAAAGTTATGATGTATCTATTATTGAATTACTTGTTTTTAGCAGCAAACTTCTACCTTTTATTATATAGTTGCCCATACTATAATTGAAGCTATTACTAAATCATCTTTAGTATGTTTTCTTGAGAGATGGATAAACTTTATCAATGATCATTGCAAAGAACATGACCCCATCGCAAGAAGAAAAACTTGTTTGAGTTCTAAGAGATCAAAAGATAACAATTGGATAGACCATAGTGGACCTCAAGGGGAGAATCCCATCCATGTATATGCATCACATCCTACTTAAGGAGGGTTTAAAATTATCAACAGAAGCACGATGTAGATTGAACGCTCTAATGATAGACATAATGAAGAAAGAAGCATTCAAACTTCTTAATGTTACTATGATTTACCTAATCTTAAATAGTAAATGAGTTGGTCTAGTGCAAATGGTTCCTAAGAAAACATAAATTACAATAGTTAAAAATCATTATGATGAGTTGATTGGCCCTCGAATTCAACATGGATAGAGGATTTATATTGATTACTGTAACCTAAATGCTACAACTTTTATTGATCAAATGCTTAAAAGGTTAATTGGTCAATCTCACTATTGTTTTCTTGATGGTTATTTAGATTACAGCTAAATTGTGATTGCATTGGAAGATTAGGAGAATAAAATATTTTTATGTCCATTTGGTACCTTTGCCTATCAAAGTATGCCTTTTAGAGTTTGCAATACTCTAACCATATTTCAAAGATATATAGTTTGTATATTTTTTTATTATATTGAAAAATCATTGAATTTTTTATGGGTGATTATACCATTTATAGAGACTCTTTTGATGCATATTTAGACAACCTTATACTTAAAAAATGCTTAAAAATTAGCCTTGTATTAAATTTGAAAAAATGTCACTTTATGGTAGAATAAGGTATAATTTTGGGGCATGTTCTTTCATCTAAGGGAATTGAAATTGACAAAGTTTAGATAAATCTTGATCAATCCACACCTTACCTTCCAAGTGTGCAGGAAACTTGTTTTTTCTTAGACTTGAAAGTTTATATTAGAGATTTATCAAAATAATTTTCAAAAATTGCATTGCCTTTATGCAAATTACGACAAAACATAACAAATAGATCTTTTAGTTCATGGAAAGAAAACAAAAATGAAAACATAAATTTGGCATATGGTAATCGTTATTGTCCTTGCTCCTAACAATAAAAACAATCTTGGAATTATTTACCATAGTTTTTGACCATTCCTCTAAATGCAATGACCATAGCTAAAGATGGGTGTGTCTATATAATCCTTTTTGTAAATTAATATATTACACCAAAATAAAATGTATATTATTTTATCAAAACGTATTATATTATAGAAAATAAACTGTATTTTTTCAATTACAACAAAATTATTCATTATTGTTAATGGATCTAACCAAAAATTGTTATTGTATCATGATTATAACCATAATAGTTAATTAGCAAAGGCATCACTGACTTTCAATTCTAGCAAATCGTGGTGATTATTATACAGGCATGACACTCATGCACATAAAAGATTATTTGTGGATAAAAAGGCAACAAGTCCTAAAAAGGAAGAAAAAATGAAATCTAAAGAAACAATTCATTAAGGGATTTGTTACATGCAACTGAATTAAGAGAGCAAATTGATGAGGAATAATTTTGACACCTTCTCTACAATTTTGTGGACGATATATACATAAGCTTTTATAATTCTTGCCTTCACTTCGATTCTCATGGTCTCTTTTCCTAAGAGAATAAATAGGTAAGGTGTTCATGCCTTGCATCTATATTTTCCCTCCTGATTGGGGGAAGAAAATTGATCTTGTAAGAAGAGCTAGTTATGGTAAATCAACTCTCATATACACATTTGAATTATGGAAATGCAACTGGCCATACTTTGAATGATGACATGAATATTTTGTCAATTGGACTGCATGATTTATTAGTCTAGACCAGGGATTATTCCTTAAGATCCAATTATGTGTGAGGGGATAGTAGGAAGCCACCTGAACCACTTGAATGGTACACAAATTGTTGGACTCCAAAGATCTTCTAGTCTAGGTCATGTCCCATCCATTTAGTGCATAGAATTGAAATTGGGTGCTAAAATAGACTCTCTTCAACTAGTCATAAAGAGTCAAAAGAATCAGTACGTGTAATTTCACCTTCACTCTTCACCTTCTTCTTCTTCTCTTCCTCCTCCTACTCCCCCTTCTCCTATTGCTTCTCACTCTTTTTTGTACTTTTATCCTTTTCACTTGGAAGCTATTAATAAGCTTCCATTAGCTCACTTATTCAATCGTGTTTTCTATAGTCGGTTGGTCCTTAATTGATGGAAGGATGTGGATAGTTTTAGGTCTTTGAGCTTCACCTTTGGTTGTCCTTTCATTTCAGTTAACCCCTTTATTGTCCTTTTCTTTGTTTCTCCCACGATCTTTACAACTCTACTCTCATGAAAAGAGAATTGTGTTGCTGCAATTCGGTAACAACTTTCCTACTAATTGTCCTATCATAGATGGTGAATGAATTGATGAACTTAAGCAAAAATCATGAAATAAGAGTGAACATTACTGTTTATGGGATGGTGTGGCTTGTCATGGCTCAATTGTTCATGTTATTGGCATTGAACTCAATGATTCGCCTTGTTTGGTTCCAAATACTTTTACGAACCTTCAAGAATTAACTAATTTATTTCTATCTTATAATAATTTCAATAATCAGATATCATTTTTAGTCTTTAATCTCACATAACTTGATGGTTTGGCTTTTGAAAAATTAGAAACTAAGATTATTGATTACAATTCAATTTAGATGAGGGCTATTATTAATAAAACAACACAATTAATAAAATATTTTTTTATTAATAAACAAAGACAAGTTCCAAAATGTATAACAATAAAATATCACATTTTTAATTATAAATTTTGTTTTGTGTCCTATTTTTATGAATTGTGTGTAATGTGTCTAACAAAGTTGTGTTCACATAATCACCTGCTTATTTTAATTGGAAATACATGTTAGACATTTTTGGTTAAACTCATTATAAATAATTACTTTAAAAAAATTATTAATAAATAATAGCACATACCATAAAGTATAATAATGAGATACTAGTTTTTAACTATAAATTTTAGTTTGTGTGCTTTTAAAATTTTACTTTTTTAACTGTAAGAATCAATGCAAGAATGTCCCAATTGTGGGCCCCATTTAATAGAAAATAATATTTTGAATTCTTTTTTTCATCAAAAGTTATTAGATGTACAACTATAACAATAAAATATGTAACCAAAAACATAAAATGTGCAACGATTTTTAAAAATATCCAATAATGTTTGGTCACAAATTGTTTTGTTTTAGTTACACATCTTGTTATTTCAATTGCATATTTAATACTTTTAAATAAAAAAAACTAAAATTTCAATAAAAAATGAATTTAAAATATATTTCTTTTATTCAATAGGACCCACAATTAAGGTGTCCTCATGCCAATCCTTCATGCTATAGACTTTTTTCTTTTTACTAATTAGGCATAGTGTGTCAATGTAGTTACTCACTTGCTTCAATAGAAAATTCTTTTTGACACACTTTTTATTGTACTCATTTTAAACAATTAAAAAAATGATTTTTGTTAATAAATTTTGATAGGTACTATAATGTATAACTTCAAAATATTACATTTTAAGTATAAAGTTTAGATAGTGTGTCTTTTTTGTACTAATTGTGTCTTGATTCTCACACAAAGTGCATCTATATAGTTATTTTGTTATTTCAATGAGAAATATTTATTGGAACACACTTTTTGTTTAAGTCATTATATATAATTGATAAAATAATTTATATTATTTAATAATAACATGTACCACAATGTATAATAATGAAATATCAATTTTTTAATTATAAATTTTGTATTATGTCTTTCTTGAATAACTGCAAATATTTTCCTATAGAAAGTGTATTCATGTACTTGCTCTATTATTTTGAAGAAAAATACCTATTAGACAGACTTTTTGTTTGACTCTTTATGCACAATTAATAAAATCAGCTTTTATTAATAAACAATAGCACACATCACAATGAAATACTACTTTTTTGTATATGTCTATATTTTTTTAACTCATTTTGTATCATATGTTTATGGGTGGCCAACAAGTAGATCGAGTTAATTTTGAATTGGATTATTTAGGGTTTTAAGTTATTTAGATATAGACTCATTTAAATTTTAGGTCATTTAGATTTTAGATATTTAAGGTTTCAAATCATTTAGATTTTGGATTGATTAAGTTTCAGATATCTTAAATTTCAAGTTATTTAGGTTTTGAATCATTTTATTGTTCCCACAGCCTTGTATGAGTTGTAATTGTTGTCAACTAGGGTCAAGTGTGCAAGAAAGTAAAGCCACATGGAAGGGCAAGAACATAAATTCGCCACGTAAGCCCTATTAGGGTTTCATGGAAGAGAGTATATAAAGGCCTTGGAAGACAAAACTAGGGCAAGGCCAACACAATTGAATAAACGGCAACCCTATAACAACTGGCCAAAAAGAAGAGAAAATAATATACCAAAAAGGGAACCCCACCGCCGGCAAAAAATAGAGAAAAAGAGGAGACGGCCAAAGGGGGCTGAACGAAGAACAGATGTTGAGAGCAGATGGCCGAAAAGAGAGCAGAACGGCAAGAGATCAGAAATGACACCTCCTGAAAGCAAACCAGAAACACGACCTACAAACAAACCAGAAACACGTCCTACAAGCAAACCAGAAACACGACCTGCAAGCAAACCAGAAACGCACAACCAGCAAGAGGAGAAATAAGAAACAGACCACCTGGAAGAGAAGATAGCAGACCTGGTATCCGTGAGACCACCTGGAAGAGAAGACAGCGGACCTGGTATCCGTGAGACCACTCGGAAGAGAAGACAGCGGACCTGGTATTCGTGAGACCACCCGGAAGAGAAGACAGCGGACCTGGTATCCGTGAGACCCCCCAGAAGAGAAGACAGCGGACCTGGTATCCATGAGACCACCCGGAAGAGAAGACAGCGGACCTGGTATCCGTGAGACCACCCGGAAGAGAAGACAGCAGACCTGGTATCCGTGAGACCACCCGGAAGAGAAGACAGCAGACCAGAAGCGTGAGGCAGGCCGAGGGATGTGAACCAGAAAAACCAGTAGCGTGAGGCAGGCCAAGAGATGTGAAACGGCAGACCAGAAGCGTGAGACCAGAACGTGCAACGGCGTGACTGATCAGAAGCGTGGGGCAGCCGTGAGACGTGAAACAGCAGACTAGAAGCATGAGTGCAAGCTGTGAAACCATGAGATGGTGAAAGCAGGAGTTGTGTGAAACAACCTAGAGAAGGAATTTGGTGAAGCATTGGAAAGAACTCAACGTATTTCCAGATTTCTTCAAGAGAGGTTAGAGAGTGTTGTGGTGGACTTCTAAGCGACAGTGAAGCAGCCTATTCAATTCAATAGAGGCAACACAAGGTAGAAGAAGGGTAGACATAGTAAGTGACACTCTTTGTATTGTACTTGCTTAGTAATTGCAATAGTGAAAGGAGTAGAAGATTAAGACATCCATTGTAATTAGAATTCTCCAGTATAGTGGATAGTCTCGGTAAGGGAGAGTCCCTACCACCGTGGATGTACGTCATGTTGATGGAACCATGTAAATCTCATGTGTCCTTAACTTGCTTTACGTTCTGTGTTTTGAATTGAGTTGTGCACGCAGCTAAAGTATAAGCCAACCCATAACCTAACAAAGACCTAAACAAGAACATCCGAATTGTCTATTAGGCAAGGTATCTGAAAGGTGACTTTGGGGACTATTGTGATTAATAGGTAGCAATAGATCTACCTTAGTCGAATCTGAGAAAGAGTTCACTTTTAAGAAGAGGTTGAAGTTGTTCACATACCTGCATATTAATGAGAGCGAAAGTATTAAAGAAGTAGAATACTTTGGCTTAAGTTATCAGAGTTTTAAGGGGTGTGATACTGATTCACCCCCCTCGCAGTATCACAAACTAGTAGATCCTAGGGTGAAGTTGGGAACTTCACATTTCAAATACAAGTCATTTAAGTTTTGGGTTGAATCATGTTATCAATCGTTGACTTTAGAATTAATGCAAATTGGATCGATTCAAATTTCTAATGGGTTAAGTCAAATTATTCAAATTAAGTCAATATTTAATACTTCCATTTGTGAGCATTTCCACTTTATTACTATACTAATAATTTATAAAGATTGATTTAGGTTTACATTTTGATATATAATTCAATGTTTGCTCTATATAAAATCAGTAATCATACTTACATATTTGAGACTACTATCTTTTTAACAAAAAAAGATATATATGTCTATAATTTAAATAAATTAACTTTTCTTTTCAAATATAGTTTGATAAATACATTTAAAATGTATAAATAGAATTGCAAATAACAATTTAGTCTAATTACAAAATTTCCAAAAATCATATATAAAACTCTGAAACATAATTAATAAAAATCACATGTAAAAAATATATGTAAAATATGTAAAAGTACAAATATGATTGCAGATTACAATTTAGTTTTGTACACCAAAAATCATTAACCATCAATTTTAAAAAACAAAAACAAGATCATTAATTATAATTCCATTTAGTTTGATTTATAAGTTAAATCAAAGTGTTCACACTACCACTTGTAGATGTTTTTGTTTTTTTGCTACTAAAAAACTCATTAAATATGGATTATATAATAACAATAGTTCTTCTCATCCCATAAACTTTATATTTTTTATTAAGATTAGAAACTAAAATTTCAAAAATAAAGATTTAATTTTTTAACTACTAAGAGACTTTGCATTCTAATTACACAGGTCCCAACAATATACACACTACATCTCTTGTAAATGTCCTTAGATACCAACAATCTAAATTTCTTATAAACCATATTATGGTCTCCACATTATTGGGACCATGTGCATCCCATGTATCAACACATACTTAGCAAATATTTTCCTTATAACTCGTAAGATGTCTTAGAGATATTCAAGGAGTCCAATATAAGTAACTAAGAAAGAAGAAAAAGGTAACTAATAGTAGGAAAATATTGAGCCACTTTCCCTTCAACATCTCCTTTGAAGTTTAACATTCTTTTTGGTTTGTAAATTATTAACTTTCAAAAGACAATTACTGAGAATAATGAAAAGCATATTGATTTAGAAAGGCACCAAAGGAAATGACAAAATTATCCATGTTAGATATTATTTAATCAATTAAAATTAGTGAGGTAAGAATGGGCATTTCAACCTGGGTGTCCCCATCGGTAATACATGGCCACCAAAAGGATAGTAAAATTCTTGTCTACAATCATATTATAAACTAGCTTTTCAATTCATAATATGTGTGGATCTACATTAAATTTGATCTTATAAAAAAATATCATCCCAACATTCAAATAATTATGTATACAAATATAAATAAATAATGCTTATTTTAACAAAGTGATAAGACATAATATATTTATGTGCTACACAATCCTTTCTTTGTTAAATTCATAATAATATTTAAGTTTCTTATTTAAAAAAAAAAAGAGTTTGATTTGATAAATTGTCCATGCAATAAGTGTCAAAGAATGTAAATTGTAGCAACTAAATATTTATTTCATAAATTAACTCCATTCTCAACATCCCAAAATTAATAACCCAAATCAATTAAATAGAAAATAAGGGAAAAGAAATTAACTTCTCGAATATCAAATGAAAAAAAGAAAAAGAAAAAAGAGAGGATGATGGAGATGTAAATAGAGGGAAGCTAAAGAGAGAAATATAGTGATTGCAGCTTTGCCTCTCTCCCTAATTTTCATATGCAATCAATCTGAAAATGTATTGCACTACAAAGTGAGTAATAATCTATATTTAAACTTGGAAAGATGAAAAGACTTAAATCTTCATCAATTTATTTTTAAGTAATATAATAATAAATGCAATAATTGTAATCTTTGTAAGTTGTGGAAGAAAATTAAAAGTTTGAAAAGAGGTAATATAATAATGAATATAAAAGAATCAATAAATATCCATAAAAGGAGAGATAATAGAGAATCATTGATGGTGATGGCTGCAAGAATTCTCAATGGCTCTAGAAAATTAATTTCCTTAAATAAGATGGAAAATTGTAAATATAAGGGAAATAAATGAAAGGAGAATAATTGAATCTCTAATTGAAGAAAAAAAATTAAAAAGAGATTAAAAGATAAATCTCTTAACCTTCTCTTTAAAATTAGACTCAAATGAAGATGATGTATGTCACTTGGCATCTTCATGTTATAAAATTAATAATATTATATAGATATGAAAGACAATTAAGGCTATATACAAGCATGTTCTTCCCTTTCTTTGGGATGCTAAAGGTTTATCTCTTTAACTCCCTATCTTCTAATGGAGCTCTATACTTTCTTTTGCTTTCTCCTAATCATATCGTCCAACATTTGTAAGGCAAACTACATCCCTACCATGCTAAACTATAAGATGTGGTTGCGTAACGTGAATTGATCATCCCATATAGCCCTTACATGCATAGGTTTTTAATGGTCTAGGCAAACCTTGTTGCGAAACAATGGCCAAGGTGGCAACCCAAGCTATGAGTGAAGCAGAAGTCAAGATGTTATGTGATTGTCTACTGTAGAGATTTACTTCCCATCTTTGAGCCTTTAAGAATACTTACCTTGCCCTAAATATGCAAGGTTTGCTTCATCAATGAAGGAGAAGGATGAAAAAGTTAGGAAGAAGATAAAAGTGGAGAAGATGAAGGATGATGAGCTGAAGGACTACTTTACAGTGAATAACTTTGAAACATGTCACATCCTTCTTCTCCATTTTTTTTGGTTGCTTGAAGGTTTATATACCTCACTTTATCCCACAACTTATTATTTATTTTACAGAATGTGAATTGAATTCAACATATAATTTTTTTTCTTTTTTTAGTTGTATTTACCATCCCTTTTCCTCTTTTTTCTTCTTCATTCTTGCCTATCGGTTATAGTGTCTCTAAATGAAAGGGAAAAGAAATCCTTTATTTAGTGTCTAAAAAGTGAATATTTGGAAATGATTTTCCTTCCCATTTTATCTTTTCTGACTTTAAAGTTTCAATTTTGAACTTTTCTCTAATGCTTATCCTTATAAACTTTGGGAACTACTAAAGGAGTTGATTTAGTTGACAAGTTAAAAGTTAAAGAAAGGATTCTTTTTATATAATTTTGTCTCCATTTCTTATTCCTAGTTAGGTATTTGTCACATGTAAAGGTATTTTCAACATAGATTTGATTTTCTCAATATAAATCATGTTTGGCAATACTATGTGATAAAGTGATGTAAACAAGAATATTAAAACTAAAAATTATGCTACCCAAAGTTGCCAGTTGTTTGATAATAATTGTGACAATAAGATGAGGAAAATCCAAAAGAATTCTTAATGTTTAGTAAAATTGATGTGATGAATAAAAGATGTGATGAATAATTTATTTTATTCTTAATAACTTAATTACTAATTTCTTATTTCAATTTATGAATTAAATATTAGACCTTACCATTGACTTATACGATTCATTTTCTATATTGTAATATTTTATTAAAAAATAAAAATATTAATTTAATTGACTCTAATTAAAGTAATTTATTTGAATTGATAATTAATTGAGAAAATAACTTAAAAATAAATATTATATTTATCAAATATAAAAAATATACTTAAAAAAACTTGTCAAAAAAGAGACCAAAATAAAAAACAAAAAAAATTCTAATTCATCAAACTAGAAGTAATTTGCTCACAAAAAAAAATAATTTATGTTATTTTACTTTCATCGTGGAATCCATCTCGTGAAATTCTATCAACATGAAAAAAAAATCATGTGGTACAATATCAGGATGATGATAAAAAATTGGAACATTTATAATTTTTTGATGAATATAATTATATAATGTCGTTGTCATAATAACAATATTTCTTTGCACTATAAATAAATAAGCTAACATCAAATAAGATATCTTCCATCCTCACTTTCATACTCCAAATGCCATTTCAATACAACTTCTTAATGATAAATGTGCATAATTAAAGATTTCATTACATCCTCTTGGTGGTCAACTGTTTTGAAATTTAGGTAAATGATATTTTATACTTTTATAATATCCATCAACAAGATAATATTTTCTTATATTTATTTATAAAAAGAATTTTGAAGTGAATAATTGCTTATATAAAATATTTATTTGAAAAGAAAAAAATATGTTATGATTAACACTTGTTGGGCAGTGTGGGAATTAAGATCTAGATTATTAATAGTTGAAATAAAAAGGTGTACATCATGTGTTTTATCCTCCTATCAAGCTAATACAAAAGTGAATTGCATATGAAAATTTCATTTTACCATGATATTCTATATTAGTATGACTTTTCTTTCAATAAATCATACTTTATCTTCCTTAGGAATACTTGTACATACATCTGTTCCATCTATTACTCTAGTGCAATCTTATTATTAAAACATACTCATGCTTATATCTAATTGATAAAATTAAATTTAGTGTACAAGAAGTTTAAACAAAAGTTATTTATTTGCTATTATAAAAATATTATCAAAAAAGTGCCTCAAAATGCAGCATATATCTACTATCATAAAGAATTTATGGTGGGATATTTCTATAATTAGGGTTATGAGATTTGATAATATCTTTTGTGAGTGATAAAACTATTGATAAGATTTTTGCAAAATTTTTGCAAACTGCTTCCCCTAAGTGCTAAAAATATTTGCCGATTGATCTATTGGATTCAACCATAGTAATTATGTATAAAAAGATGCACACTTTCCTAATGTAAGACATTCTCTACAAAGGCATTAACCCATAATTCTATTGTACATTAGTGCATAACTAAAGTAATCTTCCTTTATCTATTTTGAACATATTACCTCATTGTCTTATATTAATTCAATCACTTAATTTATCCTTATTTGATATAAGGTTATACAAGGGTTTTTTTGTGTATATATGTATAATGATAGGTATGAATAGCACCAACGGTGTCGGAGTCTATCTTTATTGTTAGCATCATTATCATTGTATTCTCCATAAAGATTTTCATAATCATTAGTCATATCTATGAAAAAAAATGAATATATCTATATTAATGGTGCAACAATTCCAAATTGATTGAGCTATAAAAGTAATCTTAAGGAGACAAAGGAGTTTTAAAGGCAAGTTGATGAACTTATGACAAAGGGATATGTAAGGGAGAGCATATGTTAATGTATAGTCATAATATTGCTTGTATCCAATAAAGATGAGACTTGGAGAATGTGCATTGATTGTAAAATAGCCAACAAAATCACTAAAAGGTGACCAATTGCTTATTTTAGTGAAAAACTAAGTGGAGTAGCTCTTAATATCTTGCTTATGATAAGGACATGTATGCATTGGTATTAGATTTAGAGACATGGCAACACTACCTTTTGCCCAAAGAGTTTGTCATTCATACTAACCATGAATCCTTGAAATACTTGAAAGACAAGGAAAGTTGAACAAGAAACATGCCAAATTCCTTGCGCTATCAAATATTAACAAGGAGAATGTGGTAATTGACGCATTATTTTGTAAGTATGCCTTTGTCTCTACACTTAATGCGAAATTATTTGGATTTTAGTACATTAAAATTGTTTATGTGAAAGATCCTAACTTTACTAATGTGTATAGCGTATGTGAGAATTTGACTTTTAGGAAATTTTATAAGAATAAGAGTATCTTATTTTGGGAAAATCATTTATGTGTACCTATGACTTTTTTAAGCAAGTTAGTTCTTAGCTAAGTATTTCCTTTGGCCATACATGAAACGAGATATTGAGAGGGTGTGAAAAAAGTGCATAACATACAAATAAGTTAAATTTAGAATTTTACCCCATGACTTATACACCTCTTTACCCATACTTATCCAATACTAAGTTGATTTATCTATAAGCTTTGTGATAGGGCTGCTATAGTCAAAAAAGGGTAAAGATTCTGTACTTGTTATTGTTAATAGATTTTTTAAGATGACCTATTTCATCTTATGTCATAAAAACTAACGATCCAAATAATATGATTGAATTATCCTTTAAAGAGTATACTTACAAGACATGCCGTAGAGTATTATTTTAGATTGAGATACATAGTTCTTGAACTACTTCTAAAAGACTTTATGGGTTAAATTAGGTACTAAACTAGTGTTCTCAACCACTTTCCATCCACAAATATATGGGTAAACTAAGGTAGTTAATTAAACTCCTTTTACTTTGTTGTGTGCTATTATTCGAATGAATTTAGAAATGTAGGAAGATTATTTGTTGCATGTAGAGTTTACATATAATAAGAATGTTTATTCTACTACTAGTTACCCTCCATTTGAAATTGTGTATGGTTTTAATCCTTTAACTTCTTTGGATTTGACATCTTTCTTTATTGATAAGTATGTTAGTTTAGATGGTGATTGAAAGGTTGAAATAGAGAAGAAGTTGCATGAGAAGATGAGGCAACAAATTGCAAAGCAAACCAAGTAATATGCAACTTATACCAAAAAAGGGCAAGAGGAGGTAGTATTTAAATCTAATGATTGGGTTTGAGTGCATATGCATAAGGAAATGTTTCAGATTTAGAGGTGCTCATAGCTACAGGCTAAAGGAGATGGTCCATTTGAAGTGGTAGCATGGATTAATGATAATACCTATAAGTTAGACCTTGTCGATGAGTAAAATGTAAGTGTAACATTTAATGTTTCTAATCTTTCTCCTTTTGATACAAGTGATAATTCAAGGAGAAATCCTTTTAAGGAGAGGGGGAATGATGAGATCTATAGAGGAGGTAACACATGAAGGACTTTTAAGGATCTATTAACCATTTATGAAGGGTCAATGACACATTCAAGGGTTAAAAAAAATGAAAGAAGCACTAAATGAGCTAAATGAGAATATTTGAGCCAGCCAAGTTACTAATGACATAAATTCATCCAATGCCATGTATACAAGCTAGAAAGAAGATTAAGAATTTATTAATATGATTGAAGTGCTTAATGAGTTAGGGTTAGGTGAAAAAATTCACTCTTAAGTAGGAGTTTTTTATAAAATATAAAATTGTTATAAAATTGGAGTTTACAGTAAAATAGGAATGTCCCTATCTTTTAAGAGTATATCATTGGCTCTAGTTTTAGGATTGTGAGGGTTATTATTTCAAAGTATAAATAGACTTGATTTCATTTTTAAAAGGTAAATAATTATATAAATTAAAAAGTGAGCATTTTTTCCCGTGATTCTTTTAAGAACTAAAAAATTTATCAACAACTAACTCTTCTTATGTCGTTCAACCTTAACTTATTACTTTAAAATTCGTTCTTTTTTGGAGTGTGTCATCCACTTTTTTCTTTATATCTTACATTCATGTTCCTTTAAACATTAGATCTAGAGTTTGCATAATTAAAATTTGATTTGACTCTCTTGAGTTCTTGTTTGATTCCTTGTGTGTGTTAAATCACTAAGTCTCGCCTTTTAGGGTTCACATTACACGACCAAGTATGGGGTAGTCCTCCTTAAAGCCATCATTATTCAAGTAATGGTTCCTTCTAATGGGAAAGGTTAAATAAGGATATCAATGGATAACCATTAATCTTAACTCATAGATACAATGACTAACATACTTATGATATCCTTTTTTTTTGTTCAAAAAAAAAATAAAAGCATAAGTAATAAATGAAGGTTTCTAGCACTAGGCCCAAGGGGCCCTAAGTCGAGGTGATGAAGTAACTTGTGAATTTTGAGCATTTCTTTGTGGGTTAATGACAAGGTCAAGATATAGGACACGTGATGAAAATTATCTTATATTATTATACAATTAATGTTGTAATTTTTATTATTATCATTTTATTGTTTATTTAGAGTATTTTAGACTATTTAGGAGATTCTAAAATATTATTATCTTTAGGCTTAAGTTTAAGGATATGAATATTTTTATTTATTTGTTTCCTTATTAGTTAGTTTTGTTAAGGTTAAACAGGCCTATAAACCTAAGGTATATTTTATTAATTATCAAAATAGTTATCAACTTTTAAAACTTGTTATTTGTTGTCTAGTAGAATTTATAAACCCCATAAAGGATCAATAAAGTATTGACCTTTGGTTATCTCTTTTTTAGGCTTTCATGCTACATCAAGTAGTATCAGAATTTAGATTTGTCTTCATGATTCTATTTTGCATCAAATGGCATTAAACTAGGTTTCTCTTGGTTTGATGTCATCTTATGGAGTTTAAAGTAATCTTTTCAATTACGTTGATCATGAAAGGAAGGCTTTTTATAAGGTGCCCTTTTAGATTGTGAATACAATAGATCTTTTATTGTAAATATTACTTGTAGTCAGTTTGTTCGTACACACGATCATGAGTTTGAAGATATTTTTGTTTGCAATGGAAATTTCTTCATTAAGGATTTTTTAAGATGCTTTGGTGGACTTAGGGTCTATTTCAAATAGAAAGATGTTTTGGAGGAGAAAATGACAAAATTTTCATATTCAAAATTACAAGATGGTGGAGTTGATTGGTGGAACTATACTCAAATTACAAATTTAGATCTAGTGAGTCAAAATTTTGCTCATGGGTAAAGATGAGAAATTTATTGGTCATTGAATTTTATGACAATATAAATTTGATACAATTTTAGATCTAGTTGAAAGGAGATTTAATTCTTATTTTATACCAAATATTGAGTTGGTGGATTCATCTTTAAATAATGAAGATTTGCTTTCTTAGTCTTCCACCAATTTCAATTTTCATGTCCAAAAAGTACTATCTTTGGAGTTCAATGTTGGCAAAGTATCAATAATTCAATAGGAGATGGGTCAAAAGAAGTGGAAATACTTATTATTGATCGCAACATGATTTAGAAAGTTAATTTGTGTTCTGATGAAGATATTAAAGAGCTAAAAGATTGTGATAGTTAAAAGATTAATTTATCAATATATTCAATTAACCTATGAGGGGAACCCATAACTTATAGGTTTTAAAATCTTGTTGATTATTTACTTCCATTGCCAAATAATGTTGATTTTATTTGGTAAAGAAATTCAATACCATTTCAATGTCCTTATTAGCAAGGTCATTAGTTTGAAGAAGATTCATAAGCAATGGTCCATGTGTAAGTCTAAATAATTCAAGAATTCAATAGAATCAAAGTGTTTCTCTATGTGACCTAGAAGATGTCAGCTCCTCGTTATAAATTCAAATATGAGTTTTTTTTTTTTTCGAGTAGAGAGATATGACATAAACCCATAACCCTAATTAATGTTGTAATTTTTATTGTTTATTTAGAATATTTTAGACTAATTAGGAGATTTTAAGATATTATTAAGGAGTTTCCTTAAGCTTTAAGTTTAAGGACTTGAATATTTTTATTTATTTGTTTTTTTAATAGTTGGTTGTTTTAGGGTTAAAAAATATTATAAATAGACCTATAATCCTAAGGATATGTTTATCAATTATCATATCAATTGCCAACTATCAAAAAAAGTTCTATTGAAACTTATTATTTTGCTCTAGCGAAATCTTGAAACCTTATAAAGACTTAATCGAGTATTAGTCTTTCATATTCTATTTTACACTCTTTCTTCCTGCATCAAGTCGAGATCTCCTAATGATTCCTATCATTAGTCTATGGACTAGTGTCTCACTTAGCTCATACCTTGAGGATTGGGTCTCCTCACCTATTCTATCATTATTAAAATTTACTCATTATAATACCTGAAAAATATATAAATAGACCTCTGCCTTATCAATCTAAATACAACTGCTCTCACACCATCTCTACTTTTACATTTAGGTCTCTTGTGTTTTCTTAATGACTTAATCACCAAAGTGTTAGCACCGAAAGGTCCCTTCAATCCTTAATCATGTGTTATTTTATGGGACTTAGATCTACTTAGAACCTAAACTCAAGTCCATTTTAAGTTTGGTGTCCTCCTCGGTAAATAGCTCATCACTAATTAATTTTCTTTGCCATGTTCATTATTTTAAAATTCATACTTGTCAAAAAAAAAAGATTATTCTAATTTCTTGTCAACATAATAGTTATTTTACTATGATATTGAAGAAAACCAACTATGCACGCCTTAATTATATGCATAATTAGTGTTAAAAAAAAGGATAAATTATATGCAAAATAAAAGACATCTTGTATATAGCAAAATTTTCTAACACATTTCAGCTCAACAATTCTTCAAGGGTTTTTTAAATCTTTGACCTACATTGTCAAGAAAGCACATCCAAGAACTTGTTGTGATTCCTCAATGAACTTGTTGTAGCCTCCTCTTCCTAAGACGCATGCATGAACTTCTCAATAAACTTTTTGTAAGATCTTGTTCTAAGCAACCCAAGTAATTTTCCTTTATCTGAATCTAGTTTATGTAGTCATGTCCTTCCACCGTTTTTGCTTCTTTATGAAACATTGTTTTTGTCCTCTCGCATTTTTATTGGGCGATCTTCTCTTTGTTCTCGGTGTTAGTCAAAATTGAGTCTCTCATTTCTCTTTTTGTTCATTCATGGGTCTGAGATTTTCATTCATGGTGAGTTAATTAGTTTGAGATAAAAATAATATAAATTATAAATTAACGGACAATTGAAAGGATAGTATAAGGGTGACTACTATATGATTACATTATGACCATGCATGGGTCATGATACTATGGAGAGTCTAGTAATTCAATCCGAAATTTTGGATTGTAGAAAAATTCTGGTTGAGGTATTGATAATTTTATAGTAATTTTGTATGGAAATTTACACCTTTTAATTTTGTATCAAGTGTGCGTGGGTTTGTTTTCTAGCTTGTTTGTATACATTTTTGGTAGAAAATGCACGGTAATTCAATCTTTTATTTTGTTTCTAGTTTTGTCTAGATTCTTTTGTTGCAATTGTACTTCCATTAAATTTATTTCATACATTTATTTATTACAAATGTGATAGATTTGAGGTTCATTGGATCTATACTCAATCTAAAATTTTAACAAAAGTCTAAACAAATTGTTCAACTAAAGAGCATTTGTTACGCTGGTTAATATATGATAGTATGGCCTAGGCTAGTTATCCTATGGTCATGTAATCATACTATCCCTTCAATATTTATGGGCTAGTTTATCCCATCCCATGTGCTAAGACAAATATTAATAATCTTACTACTGCTATAAACTTTTTCATCTATCTTCTTGACTTCTCCAAGTAAACTTATTAGGAACTTAAAGGGTTTACTTTTCTCTATACTAGGATCTTAACTTTAGGGTTGAATTTGTCCATTCTAAAGGTTTTTCAAAATTCCTTGAGCATTATAAGATTACACTTAGGTAATTACACCTTAACGATGAGTTGAATTTAATCAAGGTATAAAAGGCTACCTATCAAGTTGGTTGAGCTTTTAACGTTTGGGTCTTGTTGTATCTTCATGATTTAAAAAAGATACAAAACTGTAATGGATTGTACCAACTGTAATGGATTGTACCAATTACTACGCTAGGCTAATTCTAAAATGAGGTTGGGCGAGGATCCTTCCAAGCAAGAGTTCAAAGACATGCTTAAGTATTTTAAGGATCTTAACCCTACATCTTACCCATTTGTATGGAATCACAAGGCCCAAGGGAAGAAATGTTCAGCCTTGAGGGATAACTACTTTGTTACTCTCAAATGGCATAAGAAGCTAAGTACTAAAAAGGTTGCTATAAGGGTTATTTCTAAGGTAATTTTCTTAGAGCCTTTAAACTATAATACTTGCCCAAGGGTTCATATTAAAGAGAGTTCTTATGTAGCCAAAGATGTGGAAAAGCAACCCATAAATGAAGCCACATTATCTCAAAAAAAAAATGTGTTCAATTATAGAGAGGTAGAAGCAAAGTGTCTGCCCCTTTTTAGGAGGATCTCAGCTTAAACATGGGTCATTGGCTTTGCAAAATGCTAGAATAGGGGATTTGGTCAAGAAGTTAAGATATGATAGAACTCTTTTGAAGAGAAATAGTGCCCATTGGAGTAAAAAGTTTAAAGATGTGGACTTAAAAGCAAAAGAGTCTAACTGTCAAGCCAATAAGGTAGAGAAATAGGTAGCCCACTTCTAGGGGAAGCTTTAAAGTATGAAAGAGCTTCAAAAAAAAGTTAAGAATCTAGAAGAAGAGCTTATAGTCTCCAAGGAAGGTCTGCTTGCCCCTTTTACTAGGAATACACAAATTGGCCTTGACCATATTCTTGATGATTCTCAAATTGGCTTTTGACCCTAGGAGGAACAAACTCAAGGATATGCATCCAGATATTGACCTTGACTAGTATTAGCCCCAACTATTAGATTCCTTTCTTATGTGATTACAAGGTGAAGAGTTTAAGTTAGACAAAGAGTGATATTGCTACCCTTGTACATCTCAAAGGTGGAAATAAAAATACTCACAACAAGATTATAAGTCTCTTTTGATGTTTTTTTTCTATTTTTATTAAACATTGCACTTAATACTTTCAATTAAAGAAAAAAAAAACAAACTTATTTAACACAAATTTAAGCTTCTAAGAGGCGATATAATGAATGTTCTCTTAGTGAACTAATAGGTTAATATAGTAAAAGAAAGCTAAGTAATAATTTTAAAAACATAATCACTCACATAAATGATCTAAGATAAGCTTAAAACCACAATCATATTAAGAAAAAAAATTAAATTCAAGCATTAATGGTCAAATATCTAATCATAAACACTATTTCACCCACTAATATTGTCATCAGTAACTATTAAACACAATTTGCCATAATATATTTGGCACAAAATAACCAAAAGCAACAAACACAAACTTATCCATAAACAAAGTAAAAATAATACATCTAGTACCAAAAAGCTACAATAAGCACACATACAACCATACACCCAAAAATTGGCCAAAAAAATATCTATCTTGAGCATTGTTGTCTTTGTCCCTTAAGAAAAAAAATCAATAAGAGTCCCTTCACGTAAAAACAATAAACACAAGTTACCATTATGTTGATTTTTCCTTATTTTTTGTTTTTTTTTCTTGCATAATACACATCAATTAGTTGCATAATAAGAAATCAAAATGAAAGTGACAAAAGAAGTGGAAAAAGTACCTCATTGTGGGTATTTCCCTAGAAGACTTACTAACATCACTGTTGATAGCCAATGATGTCCCTAAAAAGTGAAAGAGGCATCATTACTACAACCATTAGTCATTGATCTACACATTATTGAAGGCCATGTGTCAAGAAAAGGCTAGGAGATACACAAATCAAGGAAAAACGAAAAGTCAACCATTGTTTCATTGAAGCACACACCATTGTTAGTCATTGACGTTGCATGAAACTAACACTAGTCAACCTAAGCACTCAGCAAAAATCTTGACTTTTATAGTCAAATTTGGGTTCTCACACAATAAATGATGCTTAAGACTCGTGTTTAAGGAGTCTTGAAGCACAAAAAGAGAGAAAATGGCTAAAGAAAGAGGTGGGTGTAGAGATAGAGAGAGAGAGAGAGAGAGAGAGAGAGTAGTTTTGGACAAAGAAAATGTGGAAAAGGGAGATAAGGGGCTTTGCCAAAAAGGTAAGAAAGAAAAAGAAAATTAAAGAAAAGAAAAGAAAAGAGAGGAAAAAAGGAAAAAAAAGAAAAAAAAAGAAAAAGGGATGCAAAGCTTCTATTGAAGGTGTCATTTTAGACATATTGGGTGATCCCACATATACAAAATGATGTCAACAGTCCTTTCAAAATACCCAAATATATCTCATTTTATTTTGCCCATGAGCAAGAACACTGTAAAAGGTATCTAAATCTTTTCAAAATATTTTGCAAAAAATTTCATCTTATTTTTCAGTATAGATGGTCACAATAAAAAAAAATTGAACCCTTTTTAATTTTCTTCAAAAATTTCAAAAAATATCACTTTTTATTTTTTCATATGCAAGATTACAATAAAAAAATCTAAATCTTTTTAGAAAAAATTTCCAAGAAATTTCAACTTTTTTAAGTGCACAAGATCATAAAAAGTATCTAAATCTCTTTTAAAACTTCTAAAAAAATTTATCTCTTGAAAGCCTCATTAAAGCCTTGGTGTGTATGCCTTGATAGGAGAAGCATAAAAGTACAAGTCAGTGAATAGCTATATTGTTAGATGTGATACGCGTTTAAGTAATCTTGTATTGGAAAAATACTTTTACACTTGAAAGCCTTTTCTTAATTTATCTTACAAGCAGTTCCATTTTAATAAAAAAAAAGAAAGAAATTTTCCTTTACATGAATAATCTATCCATATTACGTGAAATTGACGGCTGAAATTTGACCACATCTTAGTCCAACAATCGAGGCAAATGCAGAAGACCTCCAAAAACAAAATGAGTTTGATGTCTGAAAAATGCAACATGATAGAGCTACAACAAAATTGATGGACAATTTCTTTGCTTTCTCCACTAACAACATGTTCCACTCTTTTACCTGCAACCCAACTTAAAGCACACCTAACCCAAAACGCATAAAGACAAGTGAAGGTCATCTTCCCATGATCTTTTACAATGATAACAATCTGATTGTATCCGTAGTAACTATCGAGAGTACTTATGTCTTGCCAACCGCTCTAACATTTGGTTTATAAAAGGGAAGGGGAAGTAGTGCTTCCTATTGGCTTTATTGATCTTGTAGTAATGCATGCAAATCCTCCATCCAATGATGGTTCTAGTAGGGATAATTTCATTATTTTCATTTTTCCCCATAGTTATACCACTATTTTATGGCACACATTACACTACACTCACCCAACCACTATTTAAGATAGAATAAATAATATCATTTTCAAGCCATTTAATGATTACTTTTTTCATAAACTCTTTCATGATTGGATTAAGTCTTCTTTATACTTCGATTGTAGGATTAAAGTACTTTTTAACAAAATCTTATGCATACAAAGTGAAAGACTAATGCCTTGAATGATTTAATGATAAATAATGTCTTTTTTTGGCACACATTGCACTACACTTAACCAAGTACTATCTAAGATAGGATAAATAAAGTCATTTTCAAGCCATTTAATGATTTCTTTTTTCACAACCTCTTTCATGATTAGATTAGGTCTTCTTTCTGCTTTAATTGTAGGATTGAAGTCTTTCATTAGTAAAATTTTGTGCACATAAAATGAAAGACTAATGCCTTGAATGTTAGCTATAAACCAACCCATTGCTTGCTTGTTCTCTCTTAACACCATTAGTAGCTTGTCTTCTTCACATCATCAAGTGTATAGGTAATTATCATCAATAGTGTTGATGATTCCCTTAAGAAAGGATACTAAAGGTGATTGGGTAGTGACTTAGGCTTCAACATTAGTGACTCCTCTATAAATGGCTTGATTATGTCTTAGTTTGATAAAGAATCCAATGAATCAAACTTTGTTTTTATCCCAAATAATTTTCATGGTGCATTTAACAAGCTAGCATATTTAATTACGTCTAAATCATCCACAATGTGTACACTTATAATGGCTCCTTCTAAAGGATTTGTTGGATGATCATTTAAAGGAAAGTCTTCCACTAGCTTGTCCACCATATCAATTATAAAGCAACCATCAAGCTTACTAGGGAATTTCATGACTTTGAATACATTGAACTTGACCTTTTGATCTTGAACTTATATGGTAAGTTCATCCTTTTGCACATCTATCAAAGTTCCCCCAATAGCCATAAATGGCCTTTTAAGAATAATAGGAATTTCACAATCCTTTACCATGTCCAAGATAATAAAATTTATAGGTATAATTAGGTTTACAACCTTCATAAGGACATCTTTAGTTACCCCCCTTAAATGTTCCAAGATTCTTATTAAATCTACTTGACTTTAAAAATTGGTTCTTTACCATGTATTACATAAACATCTCTTCCAATGTTGATTTCTTTTCTTGAGGTTGCCTGGTTTCATTTCATGGTTAGTTGTTGTTGACTCATGTCATTGCTTTATGAAAAATTAATGTGAATCTTCCATCTTGTATTGTTGAAGTTAGTGTGAGGATTGTGTTGCTACATATTGAACTGGAAACAAGTATTATCTGGACCAAAGGACCATAAATATAAAATTAAAATATTGTCTTACTAACATTGTGACTATCCTTTAAGTGTGAAGACTTCATGGACAAACATTAACCTAGGTCAAAATTTTAGGGATTGTGCCTTATTTTAATAAGCTAAAAGTAGTCCATGCTAAAATTTTTCTTGGTAATTTTTAGGTAAAAATTTGGCTAGTTTTGCTAGAATTTTGAATTGATAGAGATAAGAAACATGTGATTCCTTCTTAATGGATAGATTCCCTACTCTATTCTAAGGTGTGAAAGATTATTCCTGAATTGTTAAGAAGGATTTCCATTTCTAACAATGCAACTAAGAATAAGGGAGGTGATCACAATGCTTATGGGTCTATTTGGTTCTCATATGGGTGTTATTGTTCCTTATTACAATTAAAGAGAGTGGTGGAGTTAGTGGAAATGAATCTAGTATAAGAGCTAGAATAGATAAGGGAAAGGAGGATGGAAAGTAAAAATTAGGAATTTTTATATCACTAAGATGGGTATAAGGCTAGAAAGCAAAGTAAGCTTAATATAGGTAGGATGTTAAGTGGTTTAGCTATTATAAATTTTCTACTTCTAGCTTATAGAAATAGAATTAAGCAATTATTGCACTAAGTAATTTAATGAAGATGTAAAATCAATGAAATATCTAGTGGGAACCAAAATTTCAATGGTCATATATCATTTGTAGTCTTTAATGTCATGTAACTTGATGGTTTGGCTTTTGAAAAATTGGAAACTAAGATCATTGATTACAATTCAATTTAGATGAGGGCTATTATTAATAAAACTACACAATTAATAAAATAATTTTTATTAATAAATAAAGACAAGTACCAAAATGTATAATAATAAAATATCACATTTTTAATTATAAATTTTGTTTTATGTCCTATTTTTAGGAATTGTGTGTAATGTGTCTAATAAGGTCGTGTTCACCTAATCGCCCCCTTATTTTAATTGGAAATACATGTTAGACATTTTTGGTTAGATTCATTATAAATAATTGCTTAAAAAAAGTTATTAATAAATAATAGCACACACCACAAAGTATAATAATGGGATACTAGTTTTTTAACTATAAATTTTAGTTTGTGTGCTTTAAAATTTTACTATTTTAACTATAAGAATCAGTACAAGAATGTCCCAATTGTGGGCCCCATTTAATAGAAAATAATATTTTGAATTCTCTTTTTCATTTCAATTTGTTCATCTAAAGTTATTAGATGTACAACTATAACAATAAAATATGTAACCAAAAACATAAAATGTGCAACAACTTTTAAAAATATCCAATAATGTTTGGTCACATATTGTTTTGTTTTGCTTACACATTTTGTTATTTCATTTGCATATTTAGTATTTTTAAATTGGAAAAACTAAAATTTCAATAAAAAAATGAATTTAAAATATTATTTTTTTATTTAATAGGACCCACAATTAGGGTGTTCTCATGTTGACCCTTCATGCTATAGACTTTTTTCTTTTTGCTAATTGGGCATAGTGTGTCTATGTAATTGCTCACTCGTTTCAATAAAAAATACTTTTTGACTCACTTTTTATTGTACTCAATTAAAACAATTAAAAAAATAATTTTGTATTAATAAATTTTGACACGTACTATAATGTATAACTTCAAAATATTACATTTTTAAGTATAAAGTTTAGATAGTGTCTTTTTTATGCTAATTGTGTCTTGATTCTCACACAAAGTGTATCTATATAGTTATTTTGTTATTTCAATGAGAAATATTTATTGGAACACACTTTTTGTTTAAGTCATTATACATAATTGATAAAATAATTTATATTATTAAATAATAACATGTACCAAAATGTATAATAATAAAATATCAATTTTTTAATTATAAATTTTGTATTGTGTCTTTTTTGAATAATTGCAAGTATTTTCCTATAGAATGTGTATTCATGCACTTGCTCTATTATTTTAATGAAAAATACATATTAGACACTTTTTGTTTGACTCATTATGCACAATTAATAAAATTAGCTTTTATTAATAAACAATAGCATGCAGCACAATGAAATACTACTTTTTTGTATATGTCTATATTTTTTTAACTCATTGTGTATCATATGTCTATGGGTGGCCAACAAGTAGATCGAGTTAATTTTCAATTGGATTATTTAGGGTTTTAAGTTATTTAGATCATTTAAATTTTAGATATTTGAGGTTTTGAATAATTTAGATTTTGGTTTTATTAAGTTTAAAATATCTTAAATTTCAAGTTATTTAGGCTTTGAATCATTTCAAATATAGGTCATTTAAGTTTTGGTTATTTTAGTTTTGGGTTGAATCATGTTATCAATCATTGACTTTAGAGTTAATGCAAATTGGATCGATTCAAATTTCTTACGAGTTAAGTCAAATTATTCAAATTAAATTAATTTTTATTACTTCCATTTGTGAGCATTTCCACTTTATTATTATACTAATTTAATAAAATTTCCCTTTCTTACTATCGAAGGATAAGAAGTAATTTTTAGTATAAATGGATTATTATTTATATACAAATATAAAGAATTAAATAATGAAATAAGTTCTTTTAGAGTAAATAATGTGTAATGGTTTACAAAAAAGAGGAAAAGGAAAATCTAAACTCAAAAAAGAAGTAAAAATATTGTGTTTATGAAATTAGAGAGGCAAAGTATCATAGTATATTGAGAATTAGACGAGAACAATTTGAATTCAAGAGATAAATAGAAATATTGTGTGTGTCTAAATGTGAAAATCAAATACATACATACCACACAATTTTGATCAATAATAATATTATAAATTTTAAATTGTATCTCATATTTATCATTAAAAATTTAAATTAAATAATAGATATTTGATATTTGTAAACTAATGTCTATACTAATATAAATAAAATAATTTTAAAAATAATTACCATTTATAAATAAAAATAAATCAAATAAAAAATATTTTTAAATTAATAATATCTACAAATTTTAGTTATTATTAAAATAAATTAAAATTTCAAGCTGAATTTCATTTAAACTAGTTTGAATTGTTGTGAGTTTCAAGTTTTGGGGTTATTTTGAATTCAAATAATTTCAAATTTGAATTATTCGGGTTCAAGCCATTTAAGATTTGAATTATTTAGGTTTCAAGTCACTTTGGATATAAGTTATTCAAATTTGGGGTCCTTTTGATTTTAAGTCAAGTTTAGTTATGAATTATTGGCTTTTTCAATCAAAGCAAATTAAGTTGAATTGGTTTCAAGAGTTTTAGGTTGAGTTACTCATAATGAGTTAACTTTTGCCACCTTTACTTATATTTAACAAAAGGTGTGTCTATGTGGTCACTTAGTTATTTTAATGGGAAATATTTGTTAGACACACTCGTTATTAGATTCATTATAAAAAATTAATAAAATCATCTTTTATTTTGAAACAATTGCATGTAGGCACAATTCATAACAATGAAAGATAACTTTTTTACTAGAAATTTTATTTGCATGCTTTTTTTATTTTTTACTTTTACTAATTATGTATAGTGTGTCTAGAAAAGGATGTGTCCATAAAATTTTTCTCTTATTTCAATAAGAAATTATTGGATACACTTTTAGTTAAACTAATCATATAAAATTAATAAACTAATCTTCTATTAATAAATAATGTCACATTCCATAATTTATTATAAGGGAACCTCTCTTTTAATAATAGATTTGAATTTATACCTTTTTAATTAATTGCGTATGTTGTATCTAACAAAAAATGTATCCATATAATTTCTCCCTTATTTCAATATAAAATATTTATTGAACACATTTTTTGTTAAATATATTATGCAATATTAGTAAAGTAATAATTTATCATGAAATAGCGGCACACACTATAATATATCATAGTAAAATATTATTTTTTCCTTATGAATTTTGGTTTGTGTTTTTTCTTTTTACTAATTATGTATAATGTGTCTAACAAAATGTGTGTCCATGTAGTTGTTCTTTTATTACAAATAGGAATATTTGTTAGACACACTTTTTATTTGATTTATTTTACAAAATTAATGAAATCATCTTTTATTTATAAACAATGACTATATTGTATAAGAGCGAATGACCAATTCTTTAAATATAAATTTTGGTTTGTATGCCTTTTATACTAATTATGTATGGTATGTCTAACAAAAAGAGTTTACATTCAATTGCCCCCTTATTTTAGTGAAAATTATTTGTTAAATATACTTTTTATTACATTCAGTATAAATAATTAATAAAATAGTTTTTATTAATAAATAATAAAATACATAACAATGTATAAAGTGATATATCACTTTTTTAACTATAAACTTTTGTTTGTCTAACTATTTTTAACTAATTTTGGATATTGTGTCTAATAAAGGTGTATACATGTAGTGACCCACTTATTTCAATTAAGATTACTTATTAGACATACTTTTTGTTGGACTAATGATACATGATTAATAAAATAATTTTTTATTAATAAACTGTGACATGAATCACAATGTATAATAGTAAAATACTATATCTGTAATTATTAATTTTGCATAGTCTGTCTTCTTTTAATAATTGCATATAATGTTTGATAAAAAGTGTATTCATATAATTACTCCATTATTTCAAAGAATAATATTTGTTAGACACAATTTTTTGTTTAACTCATTATACATAATTAATAAAATTATCTTTTATTGAGAAATAATTACACGTATAATAAAGTATTTTTAATAAAATATATAAAAAATGATTCTAAATTTTTATGAATTTTTGTAATTATATTTGAAAGTTTTTACATTTTTATTTGAATTTTATATCTTTTAAATTTATTTTAAATTTGTCATTTTTAGATGAAAAATAGTTAAATCAAATAGTGAACTTCACTTTTAAAAAGAAAGAAGTTATTTGTATAATAAGTTCTAAGGGCCAAATTTCTTTGCCCGATTATGAAATCAAAAGCTATCAAATATTTGTCCTTAGTAGTCTCCTTTTAAGCAACAACTAGTGTGCACAACTTTTACCTAGCATAGTTTAAATTGATGTCACGTCTTGTTATGTCCTTTAATGTTGACAATACAAGGATGCACCTCATCATTAGAATTTTTTGAGTTAATGAGAGAAATACACATCGTAGGTCAATGATTGATAATTATTTGCCTAGCCAAAATGCCATCGAACCTATGAAGCTTGTTGGAGTCAAAGATTGAATCCCTCACCTCCTAAAACTTCCACATTTATTTATATTTAATTAGGATAAAATTCATCCTTTCTAAGATATCTTCAAACTTACATAATCTTCTTCCTCTAATAGCCAACAGCTATCAACTAAATATTTCACACTTAAAAAAAAAAAAAAACAAAGGTCTTCCACCCTATTACATAGAAACACTCATTTTCTAAATGCACTTATTCACAAAAGTAAAATTTTAGAAAGAACTAAATTGAAAGCAACAAAAATAAAAAAGGTAAATAAAATATGTAATGCAACAATAATTGAGAAGTACATTATATGTGTATAAGAAAGAGATGTGATATATGTGAGAAAGAGAGACATGAGGTGGGCAAAATGCTATATCGTGAAGTCAATCTCAGGTGTCTTTGAATCTTCTCATTTCTATTAGCAATTTTTTTGTTATTATTTACTTTTATCATTTAGGGAAGAAAAGTGAAAGGCGAATAATTCAAAAAAAAAACAAAAAGGAAAAATTGGTTGGAAAAAAAAAGACCATTAACGAGAGAATGGGAGGACAGGAACAAAATTACAACAATGCCCATTTTTCATTTGATTCAATAAATGAATTGAGGAAAAAAATATTAATTTTAAAATAATGGTGTTCTTTTTCTCGTTTTTCTACTTATTTCCCACCAAAAGTCGTATGAAATATTTTCCTCCTCTTTCCATCATCGAATCATTTAATTTAATCAAGAGAAAATATCAATAATTTATACAAGGAAAAATATTAATAATTTATAAAGATTGATTTGGGTTTACATTTTGATATATAATTCAATGTTTGCTCTATATAAAATCAATAACCATACTTACATATTCGAGACTATTATCTCTTTGACAAAAAAAGATATATATGTCTATAATTTAAATAAATTAACTTTTCTTTTCAAATATAGTTTGTTAAATATATTTAAAATGTATAAATAGAATTGCAAATTACAATTTAGTCTAATTACAAAATTTCTAAAAATTATATCTAAAACTCTGAAACATAACTAATAACAATCACATGTAAAAAACAAATGTAAATGTACAAATATGATTGCAGATTACAATTTAGTTTTGTACACCAAAAATCATTAACCATCAATTTTAAAAAACAAAAACAAGATCATTAATTATAGTTCCATTTAGTTTGATTTATAAGTTAAATCAAAGTGTTCACATTACTACTTGTAGATGTTTTTGCTTTTTTGTCTACTAAAAAACTCATTAAATATGGATTATATAAGAACAATAGTTCTTCTCATCCCATAAACTTTATATCATTTATCAAGATTAGAATCTAAAATTTCAAAAATAAAGATTTAATTTTTTAACTACTAAGAGACTCCGCATTTTAATTACACATATAACAACAATATGCACACTACTACTCCTGTAAATGTCCTCAGATCCCAACAATCTAAATTTCTTATAAACCATATTATGGTCTCCACATTATTGGGACCATGTGCATCCTATGTATCAACACATACTTAGTAAATATTTTCCTCTTAACTCGTAAGATGTCATAGAGATATTCGAGGAGTCCAATATAAGTAACTAGGAAAGAAGAAAAAGGTAACTAATAGTAGGAATATTGAGCAACTTTCCCTTCAACATCTCCTTTGAAGTTTAACATTCTTTATGGTTTGTAAATTATTAACTTTCGGAAGACAATTAGTTAGAAGAATGAAAAGCATATTGATTTAGAAAGGCACCAAAGGAAATGACAAAATTATACATGTTAGACATTATTTACTCGATTAAAATTAGAGAGGCAAGAATGGGCATTTCAACTTAGGTGTCCCCATCAATAATACATGGCCACCAAAGGGATAGTACAATTCTTGTCTTTAATCATATTATAAACTAGCTTTTGATTTGTAGTATGCGAGGATCTATATTAAATTTGATCTTATAAAAAAAATATCATCCCAACATTTAAATAATTATGTACACAAATATAAATAAATAATGCTTATTTTAATAAAGTGATAAAACATACTATATTTATAGTTGTGCTACACAATCCTTTCTTCATTAAATTCATAATAATATTTAAGTTTCTTATTTGTATAAAAAAAAGTTTGATGAGGCCATAATTAACCATTTGTAAATGAATTCATAAATAAAGTCCATCAAGTTGGCATGAATGTGTCCTTTTAGTATCCTTTACACAAAGAGAAAACTTAAATATGGAATGAAAAGTACCACCCAATCTAAGAGATTAGTGGTAATTTGGCATGTCACTTTCCATATTGGTTCAAGTTTGAATCCCCTTAACAACATCCCCTTCGATTTTATGGAAATTATAGAGATTTATAGTTAACGTACTATTAGGTTTTGTATTTGATACATTACGTTGATGATATCTATAGAAGAGTTGATGCATGGATGACTTCTAAGGATCCATTGGGCATTCATGAAAGGCCAATGACATGTTCGAAGGCTAAAAAAATGAAAGAAGCACTAAATGAGCTGATTGAGAATATTCAGGCTAATCAAGTTGCAAATGGTGTGAATTCAAATTTGAAAGAAGGCAAAAACTTTATTAATATGATTGGAATGCTTGATGAGTCAAGGATAAGTAATAAAGCCTAATTTTAAGTAAGAGTTTGTTATGAAGTAAGAGTTTTTAATAAAATAAAAGTGTTCTTATTTTTTAGGAATATATCATGGTCTTTACTTTTATAATTTTTAAGGTTGTTATTCCAACTTATAAATAGATTTGATTTCATTGTTAAAAGGTAGGAGATTAGGTGAATTGAAAAGTGAGAATTTTTTCTCTATATTCTTTTAAGAACTAAAGAACTTATCAAGAACTAACTCTTGGATTTTTACTCAATTCCCTTTATGTGTTAAGTCCCTAAGCCCTATCTTTTGGGCTTCACATTAGTTGATATTAGAGTTTGACTTGAACTCAAGTTTTCTTATTAAAATTTAAGTTTTTCTTTTGTTATTCTTCTTGGCAACAATTTATACCCTTTTGTTCTTTTAATCTACAAACCTTACTTTATCTCTTCTTGTTTTTAAATTCACATAAACAAAAAAAAAAAAGAAAGAACTAGAGAAAAAGAAAAGAAGAAGGAAAAAAATAGGAATTGATTATTAGAAAACTGTTTAATTGATTTATTCCTATTTAAGAAGTAAACCCTGTTTAATTAGGTTAAAGGAGTAGACCTTGTTGCTTTCTAGTTCCTACAAGAATTCAAATTTAATTATTCTCTTTTTATGTATTGCAATTTAATCTTATTGCTTTTTTCTAACCCATAACTTTTATTCATTATGCTTTTCTAAATTTCTTTGATTCTAATTTTTTGGAATTAATTAGTCATAAAATGAGAGACAAAATTTAAGTGGTAAAAGGCAAGAGCTTCAACACATAATAAAAAAATCTTTAAAAGGTATAAACATAAGGTGGTGTGACACTATTTTTGAGTGAAACACATAAGAGAGTGTTTTGTTGAGGTATCTTAGCCATTTTGTGTAGAATTAACACTATGTCTTCCAAAGATGAAGGTGGAGCTGAGAAGGAGGGTAGTGATATGTCATTCATGATCAAATTTATGCAACTACAATTTAAGTGAATGAACATCAAATTTACTAATATGAGAGATATGATGAAGAAATAAGCTAATACAATAGCAAAATTGCCAAAGAGGTATGGGGGCCATGAGGTTCTTAATACAAAAAGTATAAGATAAGACTATGGCGATGTATATAATGTAGAAGATAATGAATTGATGATCTAACTACTTTGGTTAGAATTATCAATAATAGAAATGGTCAAAGAGATCATAGGAAGTGAGACACCTATGATTGTAATTTTGGTAGCATTAAATGAAAATTCCTCTAGTCTGAGGAAAAAATGATCAACAAACCTATTTAAAATGGGAGAAGAAGGTTGAATTGGTCTTTAGCTATCTCAACTACTTTGAAGAGAAAAAGTGAAACTTGTTGTAGTTAAATGTATTGATTATGTTATTATTTGCTAGGATCAACTTGTTTTGACTAGGAGAAGGAATCATCAAAGGTTTACTAATACACGGGAGGAGATGAAGGCTATCATGATGAAGAGGTTTCATCCTTAATCACTATTATAGGGATTTGTACTAAATGTTATAAGAGCTCACTTAAAGCACCAAGAGTGTGGAGAATTACCACAAGGAGATGGAAATTACCATGATTTAGGCTAACATGAAGGAGGATAAAGAAGTAACCATGACTTGGTTCTTACAAGGGCTGAATAGAGATATTGTTAACGTAGTTGAATAATAGTATTATGTGAAGTTGGAAGACATAGTGCACATGATAATGAAAGTTGAGAGGCAACTTAAATGAAAGGATTCTACATAAATTGGATAGAATTTGGGTTCCACTTCATCCTAAAAGTTGAATTGGAGTAAAAAGGAAGAGAGGGCTTATTACAATCCTAAGGTTGAATCATATAAGAGTAAGGAAGTGAGCCATAGTAAGTAAAAAAGTAATTTTAATTACCAACATGGTAAAAATAGAGATATTAAATGTTTTAAATGTCTAAGAAAGGGACATATTGCATGTTAGTTTTCTAATAAGCATACCATGGTGTTGTGGGATAATGGTGATATTGAGACTAAAAGTGAGTTTAATGATGACTCCATGCCATCATTAGATGATACAAATGATGGAGAGGAGTACCTAATTGAGGGAGATGTATTGGTGACAAGACAAGTATTGAACATACAAACCAAGAAAGATGATGAAGTGCAAAGAGATAGTATCTTCTATACACGATGTCATATCAAAGATAAGGTATGTAGTATGATCATTGATGAGGGTAGTTGTATAAATATAGCTAGCACCACTTTAGTTGAAAAGTTTAATTTATTTACCATGAAACACCTTAGCTCATATAAGTTTTAATAATTGAAGGGGTGTGGTGAAATTAAGGTAAATAAGTAAGGGTTAGTACTGTTTACTATTGAGAGATATACTAATGAAGTCTTGTGTGATGTTGTACCCTTGCAAGTTGGGTATATTTTGTTGGAAAGATCATGGCAATATGGTCAGCGTGTCATACTTGATAGGTTTAAGAATAGGAACTCTTTTGTAATAAATGATAAACCTGTTACTTTTATACTTTTAACACCTTAAAAAGTTTATGAAAATTGATTGGGGATTAAAAAAGAGAGAGAGAGGAGAAAAGAAATTAAGGCTGAGAGGGGAAGGGAGGGAAAGAAAGGAGAGAAAAGAGATGATACCAAGAGAAAAAGAAGAAAAATAGCACAAGAAAAAAATTAAAAGTTTATATACAAAAGAGAGTGATGTTAAAAGCGTTTTTTGTTCAACACAACTTATTGTTGTACTTTTGTACAAAGAGGCTCATTTTAGTATTGATGAGTTTAACTCTTCTTTACCTAATGTAATTGTTTCTCTTTTGTAAGAATTTGGTGATGTTTTTTTTTTTCAAAGAACTAGGTGGTTTGCCACCTTTTGAGGGAAATAAAATATCAAATTAAATTCATCCATGGTGCAACAATTCCAAATTGATTAAGCTATAAAGTAATCTTGAGGAGACAAAGGAGTTTCAAAAGCAAGTTGATGAGCTTATGACAAAGGGATATATGAGGGAGAGCATGTGTTAATGTATAGTTACAATATTGCTTGTATCCAAGAAAGATGAGACTTGGAGAATATGCATTGATTGTAAAATAGCCAACAAAATCACTAAAAGGTGACCAATAGCCAACAAAATCACTAAGTGGAGTAGCTGTTAACATCCTACTTATGGCAACACTACCTTTGGCCCAAAGAGTTTTTCATCCATACTGACTATGAATCCTTGAAATGCTTAAAGGGAAAAGAAGGTTGAACAAGAAACATGTCAAATAGGTCGAATTCATTGCAACCTTTCCTTGCGCTATCAAATATTAACAAGGAGAATATGGTAGTTGATTCATTATCTTGTAAGTATACCTTTGTCTCTACACTTAATGCAAAATTATTTGGATTTGAATATATTAAAAATTTATATGTGAAAGATCCTAACTTTACTAATGTGTATAGCATAGGCGAGAAGTCAACTTTTACGAAATTTTATAAGTATAAGAGTATCTTATTTTGGGAAAATAATTTATATGTACCTATGACTTTTATAAGCAAGTTAGTTCTTAACTAAGTATTTCCTTTGGCCACACATGAAACGAGATTATGAAAGGGCGTGCAAGAAGTGCATAACATGGAAATAGGTTAAATTTAGAGTTTTACCCCATTACTCATACATCTCTTTACCCATGCCTAAGCAATACTAAGTTGATTAATCTATGAGTTTTGTGATAAGGCTACTATAGTCAAAACAGGTTAAGGATTCTATACTTATTATTGTTAAGAGATTTTTAAAGATGACCTATTTTATCTTATGTCATAAAAAGTAACGATGCAAATAATGTGATTGAATTATCCTTTAGAGTCTTAGTATACTTACAAGACATGCCTTAAAGTATCATTTTAGATTGAGATACATAGTTCTTGAACTACTTCTAAAAGACTTTATGGGTTAAATTAGGTACTAAACTAGTGTTCTCAACTACATGCCATCCACAAATATATGGGTAAACTAAGGTAGTTAAATGAACTCTTTTTACTTTGTTGTGCGCTATTATCTAAATGAATTTAGAAATGTGGGAAGATTATTTGTTGCATGTAGAGTTCACATATAATAAGAATGTTCATTTTATAACTAGTTACTCTCTATTTGAAATTGTGTATGGTTTTAACCCTTTAGCTCCTTTGGATTTGACATCTTTCTCTATTGATAAGTATGTTAGTTTAGATGGTGATTGCAAGGTTGAAATAGAGAAGAAGTTGCAGGAGAAGATATGGTAACAAATTTCAAAACAAACTAAGTAATATGCAACTTATACTGAAAAAGGGCAAGAAAAGGTAGTATTTAAATTTGGTGATTGGGTTTGACTGCATATGCATAAGGAAATGTTTCAGATTTAAAGGTGTCTCTCAAAGCTATAGGCTAAAGGAGATGGTCCATTTCAAGTGGTAGCATGGATTAATGACAATGCCTATAAGTAAAACCTTGTCGATGAGTAAAATATGAGTGCAACATTTAATATTTCTAATCTTTCTCCTTTTGATACAAGTGATAATTTGAAGAGAAATCCTCTTAAGGTGAGGGGGAATTATGAGATCTGTGGAGGAGGTAATCCATGAATGACTTTTAAGGATCTATTGAGCATTTATGAAGGGTCAATGACACATTCAAGGGTTAAAAAAAAATGAAAGAAGTACTAAATGAGCTGATTGAGAATATCTAAGCTAACCAAGTTACAAATGGCATAAATTCATCCAATGGCATATATTCAAGCTTGAAAGAAGATTAAAACTTTATTAATATGATTGAAATGCTTAATGAGTTAAGGTTATGTAATAAAATTCACTCTTAAGTAGGAGTTTTTTATAAAATAGAAGTTTGTTATAAAATAGGAGTTTACAATAAAATAGGAATGTTCCTATCTTTTAAGAGTATATCATTGGCTCTAGTTTTAGGATTTTGAGGGTTGTTATTTCAAGGTATAAATAGACTTGATTTCATTATTAAAAGGTAAATAATTATATAAATTAAAAAGTGAACATTTTTTCCTTTTATTCTTTTGAGAACTAAAAAAACTTATCAACAACTAACTCTTCTTGTATCGTTCAACCTTAACTTATTACTTTAAAATTCGTTCTTTTTTGGAGTGTGTCATCCATATTTTTTTTTATACCTTACATTTATGTTCCTTTAAACATTAGGTCTAGAGTTTGCATAATTAAAATTTTATTTGACACTTTTGGGTTCTTGTTTGATTCCTTGTGCGTGTTAGATCACTAAGTCTTGCCTTTTAAGGTTCACATTACACGACCAAGTATGGGGTAGTCCTCCTTGAAGCCATCATTACTCAAGTAATGGTTCCTTCCTATGGGAAAGGTTAAATAAGGATATCAATGGATAACCCTTAATCTTTACTCATAGATACAATGACTAAAATACTTATGATATCCTTTTTTTTAGTTAAAAAAAAAGAAATTAAAAACATAAGTAATAAATGAAGGTTTCTAGTTCTAGCACATATAAAAATTAAATCCATCAAGCATATTCAAGTTACAATAATTTTCTCTTATTAATAAGAAGGCCCAAATCTATATACTAGGTTCAATTCATAACTAGGCCTAAGGAGCCCTAAGTCAAGTTGATGAAGTAACTTGTGAATTTTGAGCATTTCTTTGTGGGTTAATGACAAGGTCGTGATATAGGACACTTGATGAAAATTATCTTATATTATTATACAATTAATGTTGTAATTTTTATTATTATCATTTTATTGTTTATTTAAAGTATTTTAGACTATTTAGGAGATTTTAAAATATTATTATCTTCAGGCTTAAGTTTAAGGATATGAATATTTTTATTTATGTGTTTCCTTATCAGTTAGTTTTGTTAGGGTTAAATAGGTTTGTAAACCTAAGGTATAGTTTATTAATTATCAGAATAGTTATCAACTTTTGAAACTTGTTATTTGTTGTCTGGTAGAATTTATAAACCCCATAAAGGGTTAATGAAGTATTGACCTTTGGTTATGTCTTTCCCAGGCTTTCATTCTACATCAAGTAGTATCATAATTTAGATTTGTCTTGTTTGATACATCTCACATCTTCATGATTCTATTTTGCATCAAATGGCATTAAACCAGGTTTCTCTTGGTTTGATGTCATCCTATGGAGTTTAAAGTAACCTTTTCAATTACATTGATCATGAAAGGAAGGCTTTTTATAAGGTGCCTTTTTAGATTGTGAATAAAACAGATCTTTTATTGTAAATATTGCTTGTAGTTAGTTTGTTTGTACACACATTCATGAGTTTGAAGATATTTTTGTTTGCAATGGAAATTTCTTCATTAAGGAGTTTTTAAGATGCTTTAGTGGGCTTAAGGTCTAGTTCAAATATAAATATGTTTTGGAGGAGAAAATGATGAAATTTTCATATTCAAAATTACAAGATGGTGAAGTTGATTGGTGGAACTATACTCAAATTACCAATTTCGATCTAATGAATCAAAAATTTGCTTATGGGTAAAGATGAGAAATTTATTGGTCATTGAATTTTATGGCAATATAAATTTGATACAAATTTAGATCAAGTTGAAAAGAGATTTAATTCTTATTTTCTACCAAATATTGAGTTTGTGGATTCATCTTTAAATAATGAAGATTTGCTTTCTGATGCAGGCCAGATTGATAATGCCGCCCACATCGAAGACGAGCTTACTCGACCAAGGAGATCAGCCCGCACCCGAGCTCAACAAGTCGCTCGACCAGTCGAGGAGATATCGAAGGGACACAATCCGAAGACCAAGAGTTTCATTCACAAGCCCATGCCACAATAAAGTCCTTGTCTTTCCCTATACATTGGAAGCCTAAAAGATACTTTGGGATGATCAAGAGGACATTGAACATTTACCTAGTTTCTAGTTTCTAAGTTCTTTAATGTTTTATGCCTTCTAGGATCTTTAATGCTCTTTAGCCTCTTCATTTGCTCGAGTCTTTTCATTTGTTTTTTTTTTTCTTTGGCTACAAAAGACCATCTACTTTATGTATTCAGGAGACGAATTTGATTAATGAAAAATTTTGCGTTAAGCAATTATCCTGAACCTTGAAGAGTTCGTACCCCTGAAAACCTTGAAGAGTTTTCACTCCGTCCTTGAAGAGTCAGAGAGTTGCAGTCATCGATCTAGAAGAATCGGTGCCCTATCCACTTCCTTGGAGGCCTGGAAGAGCAACCAATAAAGTTCTATCTTTTCCTCTGTTCTGTCCATTTACATCTGTCCATTTCCACCCCGATTTCATCCTGCCTACAGTGCTTATTTGAGAAAACTCAAAACAGAGAAATTGTTAATTCAGAAGTCTTTGTTCATTTGGCTTTCGAATCAGGTCATTCCAATCTGTATCAACGAAGTTACACCCATTTTCCCGAGCTTATGCAGGACTGTAATTACTGTTCATCCTGTTCCGCGTGTGCAAGTCAATCTCCCGATCCTAACGTCCGAGTAGCCTACATCAGGCTTCATCATTTGGTATCAGAGCTTTGGAGGAGAGAACCATGCCACCAAGACAAGCTAGACGTCGTGGAGGCAGAACCATCCCACTGAATGAAGTGCATACGCTCGCTGACAATTTGCAGCAACATATGCAACAACAAATTGATGAGTTGACGCGGGAAGTTGAGCATCTGAGGGCGGAAAGAAACAATTCACCACCTCGTTCCAGGACCAAAAATTACAATGGTGACTCTTCATCTTCGGAGAATGTTCGACCATTTCGCAATCGGAGGAATGTTCGACGTCACGAGCAAAACATTCGTGAACCGGAGTGGGAAAAAGAAGTTAAAAAGGATATCTCAGAATTCTCAGGTAATGAATCTCCTGAAGAAATTGTTGACTGGCTAACACTTGTTAATGAAGTGTTTGAGCATCGAAATGTTCCTGAGGATCGTCGAGTCGGGATCATCGCTATGCGATGTAGAGCTAAAGCCCTTGCTTGGTGGAGGCGTGAGAAGCAAACTCGCCAATCTGTTGGCAAAGTGCCAATTACTTCATGGAGGAAGATGGAAGACAAGATCTGAAAGTATTTCCTACCTAAGGGATACAAGAGAGAGCTCTATCAACGGTACCAAAATCTGAGACAAGGTACGCGAATGGTGGACCAATACACCAACGAATTCAATGAGATGGTGATTCACAACAACATTCAAGATCCGGAGGAAATGCTTGTGAGCAAGTACTTGAATGGCCTGCAACTTCATATTCAAGATGCCCTGGAAGTCCTTGACATTTGGGACTTAGGAGATGCACACCAACGAGCACTCAAGGTAGAGCGTTCTCGCTCGAGGAGGCAACCATCCTCTATCATGACCAATCGACCCGTTAGGAGTACCCCCGGCATCACCAAAGTTGCTGAGGTTACGACACAAACCGCTAGTAAGTTTCCTAATCAGCCCAACATTTTGAAGCAACCAACTACGTCTGATATTCGTTGCTATGCTTGTGGTGAGTTGGGTCATCGTGCTAGCAATTGCCAAAAGAACAAAAATCGACAAGCCGGCAAAGCCTTCTTAGTGGATAACGATTCGGATGAGCATGTGAAGGATCCGCTCGAAGAAGAGGTGAATGATGTCGAAGAGTCCGCAGGTGACGAGCAAATAGTGCATGCTGATTCTGGTGAATTTTTTATGGTGAGAAAAATCTTTCTAGTTCCTCGTGATGAGACTGGAGATAGGTGGCTGCACACCAACATTTTTCATTCCGCTTGCACAATTAAAGGGAAGGTATGTCAATTGATTATTGACTCTGGATGCTGTGAGAATATAATTTCTGAAATGGCAGCGAACAAACTACAGTTGGAGTTAAAGGCGCACCCCACACCTTACAAGATGTCGTGGCTGTCGAAAGGTACCGAGATAACCATTTCCAAACGCTGCCTTGTTAATCTATCCATTGGTTCTGTTTATTTCGACAAAATATGGTGCGATGTTCTACCGATGGATGCTAGTCATGTCATTCTTGGGCGACCATGGCAATTCGATAGGCGGACTACTCATGATGGTTATCGAAATACGTACTCTTTTGAATTTGGAGGGAAGAAAATTATATTAGCACCTAGTAAGGAGCCTTTAAAAACTCCTGTTGTCGAAAAGTCTTCATCTCCTACATTGCTTTCGATGAAGGATATGAAAGGTGCTCTAAAAGGGGTTCGTATTATATATGTTTTACTTCACAAGGCAGGTGAAGTTGCTTCTTCCATACCTCTTGAAGTTCGACCACTTTTGGAAAAATTCAAGGTTGTTTTCCCGACGGACTTACCTGCAGGTCTCCCTCCTATGAGAGACATTCAGCACCAAATCAATTTGATGCCTGGTGCTTCCCTACCAAATTTGGCTCATTATCGGATGAGTCCAACGGAGCATGAAGAATTGCATCGACAGGTTGTCGAACTCTTGACTAAGGGTTTTATCCGAGAAAGCCTTAGTCCATGTGCTGTTCCAGCTCTCTTGGTACCTAAGAAAAATGGTACTTGGAGGATGTGTGTCGATAGTAGAGCGATCAACAAAATCACTGTCAAATATCAATTCCCTATTCCTCGCCTTGATGACCTCTTGGATCAAATCTCTGGTGCAATCATCTTTTCGAAGCTGGATTTGAAAAGTGGATATCACCAAATCAGAATCAAGCCTGGAGATGAATGGAAGACGGCATTCAAAATGAAAGATGGGCTGTACGAGTGGCTAGTCATGCCATTCGGTTTGACAAATGCACCATCGACATTCATGAGGTTCATGACCCAAATTTTGAAACCCTTTTTGGGAAAATTTGTTGTGGTCTATTTCGATGATATTCTTATTTTTAGCAAGTCTACTGACGAGCACCTGCAGCATCTTCAAGAAATACTACAAGTGTTGAGACAGGAGCGCTTGTACGCAGCCCTCGAGAAGTGCTATTTCATGGTACCGCAAATCCTTTTCTTGGGATTTCATATTTCAGCAAAAGGGATTTCAGTGGATGATGCCAAGATCAAGGTGATTCGAGAATGGCCAACTCCATCAAATGTGCATGAGGTACGAAGTTTTCATGGCCTCGCTTCTTTCTATCGACGATTTATTGCACACTTCAGCACGCGGCCCCACTTACTTCTTGCATGAAGAAAAGAGTCTTTGAGTGGATGTGTACGGCTCAGAAAAGTTTTGAGCAGCTCAAAGAAAAATTGAGCACAGCCCCGGTACTCACATTGCCTAATTTTGACCTTGTTTTTGAAGTACATTGCGATGCGTCAGGTACTGGTATTGGAGGAGTTCTGAGTCAAGGAGGTTGACCCATTGCCTTCTTTAGCAAAAAATTGAATAGTGCTAAACTTCGTTATAGCACTTATGATTTGGAGTTCTATGCACTATTTCGCACACTCGAACATTGGAGGCAATATCTTATTCATCGAGAGTTTGTTTTGTACACTGATCATGAAGCTCTCAAGTATATTTCAGGGCAGCAAAAGCTTAACTCCAAGCGTGCAAAATGGGCTGCATACGTTCAGGAGTTCACTTTCATCATTAAACATAAGGCTGGAGTTCAAAATCAGGTTGCTGATGCTCTTAGTAGAAAGAAGAGCTTACTCCACATAATGCGTTCAACAGTTCTTGGATTCGAATCATTCCAAGAGTTGTATCATGAAGATCCTTACTTCTCCAAAATCTTGCCCGAAGCAAAAGAAAAGAAACTTGCTGATTTCACTGAGTGTGATGGGTTTCTTTTCAAAGGGAACCATTTATGTGTACCTGATTGTTCACTTCGACAAAGGGTGATCAATGAAGTTCATCGCAACAGACATTTTGGACGTGACAAGACCGTGCAACTTGTTTCAGCCAAGTACTTTTGGCCTCATTTGAAACGAGACATACATCGACATGTGATGAGGTGTCGACGATGCCAAACTAGAAAAGGGCATACTACTAATGCTGGCCTTTATTTGCCCTTACCAATCTCTCAGGCACCTTGGGAAGATATCTCTATGGACTTTGTTCTTGGACTACCTCGCACTCTTAAAGGTATGGATTCCATTTTTGTTGTAGATCGATTCTCAAAGATGGCACATTTTATTCCTTGCCACAAAACTATGGATGCTTCGCGTATTGCTGAATTATTCTTGAAGGAAGTCTATAAATTGCATGGCATTCTGAAGACTATTACTTCTGATCGGGACACGAAGTTTCTCAGTCATTTTTGGCGACAATTGTGGAAGAATGTCGGTACTAAACTGCAATATAGTACTGTATTTCATCCCCAAACTGATGGGCAAACTGAAGTCGTCAATCGAACTTTAGGAAATCTATTGAGGACACTGATTGATGAAAATCCTCGCTCTTGGGAGATGCGACTGTCACAGGGCGAATTTGCATATAATTGTGTTGTAAACCGTACGACTGGGTATAGTCCTTTCATGATCGTGTATGGACAACAACCGAACACTGCTCTTGATCTTGCACCCATTCCTTTTACTGAAAAGTCTAATGGCAATGTTGAAGATATTGTTTCTCAGATGAGAGCAATTCATGAAGATGTGCGCCAAAGGTTAGAAAGCAAGACAGAGTCCTATAAAAAGGATGTCGATAAGTGACGACGTGAAGTTATCTTCGAACCAGGAGATTTTGTTTGGGCTTACTTACCACCAGAACGTCATCCTGTTGGAAGCTATAACAAGCTTAGTGATCATAAGCTTGGTCCTCTTGAAGTCCTTGAACGTATCAATCCCAATGCATATCGCTTAAGGCTTCCTTCTCATATAAAAACACATGATGTTTTCAACGTTCGGCATTTAACACCTTATGCTGGTGATTCCTCTGATGATGACATGAATTCGGGGACGAATTCTTTTAAAGAAGGGGAGGATGATGCAGGCCAGATTGATAATGCCGCCCACATCGAAGACGAGCTTACTCGACCAAGGAGATCAGCCCGCATCCGAGCTCGACAAGTCACTCGACCAGTCGAGGAGATATCGAAGGGACACAATCCGAAGACCAAGAGTTTCATTCACAAGCCCATGCCACAATAAAGTCCTTGTCTTTCCCTATACATTGGAAGCCTAAAAGATACTTTGGGATGATCAAGAGGACATTGAACATTTACCTAGTTTCTAGTTTCTAAGTTCTTTAATGTTTTATGCCTTCTAGGATCTTTAATGCTCTTTAGCCTCTTCATTTGCTCGAGTCTTTTCATTTGTTTTTTTTTTCTTTGGCTACAAAAGACCATCTACTTTATGTATTCAGGAGACGAATTTGATTAATGAAAAATTTTGCGTTAAGCAATTATCCTGAACCTTGAAGAGTTCGTACCCCTGAAAACCTTGAAGAGTTTTCACTCCGTCCTTGAAGAGTCGGAGAGTTGCAGTCATCGATCTAGAAGAAATGGTGCCCTATCCACTTCCTTGGAGGCCTGGAAGAGCAACTAACAAAGTTCTATCTTTTCCTCTGTTCTGTCCATTTACATCTGTCCATTTCCACCCCGATTTCATCCTGCCTACAGTGCTTATTTGAGAAAACTCAAAACAGAGAAATTGTTAATTCAGAAGTCTTTGTTCATTTGGCTTTCGAATCAGGTCATGCCGACTGTATCGACGAAGTTACACCCATTTTCCCGAGCTTGCGCAGGACTGTAATTACTGTTCATCCTGTTCCGTGTGTGCAAGTCAATCTCCCGATCCTAACGTCCGAGTAGCCTACATCAGGCTTCATCACTTTCTTAGTCTTCCACCAATGTTAGTTTTATGTCCCAAAAATACTATCTTTGGAGTTTAATGTTGGCAAAGTATCAATAATTCAATAAGAGATGGGTCAAAAGAAGTGGAAATACTTATTATTGATCGCAACATGATTTAGAAAGTTAATTTGTGTTTTGATGAAGGTATTAAAGAGCTAAAAGATTGTGATAGTCAAAAGATTAATTTATCAATATATTCAATTAACCCATGAGGTGAACCCATAAGTTATAGGTTTTAAAATCTTGTTGATTATTTGCTTCCATTGCCAAATAATGTTGATTTTATTTGGTAGAGAAATTCAATACCATTTCAATGTCCTTATTAGCAAGGTCATTAGTCCAAAGAAGATTCATAAGCAATGGTCCATGTGTAAGCCTAAATAATTGAAGAGTGTAATAGAATCAAAGTGTTTCTTCATATGACATAGAAGACGTCAGTTCCTCATTATAAATTGAAATATGAGTTTTTTTTCAAGTAAAGAGACATAACATAAACCTATAATCCTAATTAATGTTGTAATTTTTATTGTTTATTTAGAATATTTTAGATTAATTACGAGATTTTAAGATATTATTAAGGAGTTTCCTTAAGTTTTAAGTTTAAGGACTTGAATATTTTTATTTATTTGTTTTTTTACTAGTTAGTTGTATTAGGGTTAAAAACAATTATAAATAGACCTATAATCCTAGGGACTAGTTTATCAATTATCATATCAATTGAAAACTATCAAAAAAAGCTCTCTTGAAACTTATTATTTTGCTCTAACAAAATCTTGAAACCTTATAAAGACTCAATCGAGTATTAGCCTTTCATATTATATTTTACACTCTTTCTTCCTACATCAAGTTGAGATCTCCTAATGATTTCTATCATTAGTCTATGGACCAGTGTCACACTTAGTTCATACCTTGAGGATTGGGTCTCCTCACATATTCTATCATTATTCAAATTTACTCGCTATAATGCTCGAAAAATATATAAATAAACCCATGCCTTAACAATCTAAATGCAATTGCTCTCACTCCATCTCTACTTTTACATTTAGGTCTCTTGTAATCACCAAAGTGTTAGCACCGAAAGCTCCCTTCAATCCTTAATCATGTGTTATTTTATGGGACTTAGATTTACTAAGAACCTAAACTCAAGTCCATTTTAAGTTTGGTATCCTCCTCGGTAAATAGCTCATCACTGATTAATTTTCTTTACATTGTTCATTATTTTAAAATTCACACTTGTCAAAAAATATATATATATTATAAATTTCTTGTCGACATAATAGTTATTTTACTATGATATTGAAGAAAAACCAACAATGCACGCCTTAATTATATGCATAATTAGTGTTAAAACAAAAAAAAGATAGTTACGGACTCGCATGTGCATCGCTATAGGAAAGAATAGAAGATGTCTTGTATATAGCAAAATTTTCTAACACATTTCAGCTCAACAATTCTTCAAGATTTTTTTAAATCTTTGACCTACATTGTCAAGAAAGCACATCCGTGAACTTGTTGCGATTCCTCAATGAACTTGTTGTAGCCACCACTTCCTAAGACACATGCATGAACTTCTCAATAAACTTTTCATAAGTTCTTGTTCTAAGCAACCCAAGTAATTTTCCTTTATCTGAATCTAGTTTATGTAGTCATTTCCTTCCGCCGTTTTTGCTTCTTAATGAAACATTGTTTTTGTCCTCTCGCATTTTTACTGGGTGATCTTCTCTTTGTTCTCGGTGTTAGTCAAAATTGAGTCTCTCATTTCTCTCTTCTTGTTCATTCACGGTTACTTATAATTCAAGCACACGTTTTGGCCTGTATAACTTTCTTCCTCTTTGTATTGTAGCGGACTAGCAGTTTCAGAAAGAGCAACTGCTTTGGCCGTTGTGCTTATCCGCGTGTATAGACCTAGTAACTGGACAACATGTTTACGTCTGAGTTTTTGCGGCAACCGTTGCGAGATGCCACATTTATAAATTATTTAACTAACAAGAGAGAGGCAATCAAGAACTGTGCAAGGCTTTGGCTCTCGTCTCCGTGGGCGGTTACTGATTTTTTCCAGTACACATGCTCTACAGAGGACTTTTTTTTGTTTTTTCTTTTCTTTTCTGTAAAAGAAAAGAAAAATAAAAAGGAGTAGCTGCCTTGGGCTGCTCCTCTAACCTGCTTTGCTAATGGTCTTCCCATGTGCACATCAGATACATGATAGAAGAATGTTACGGGTCTTGCGGACACCAAGCAGACAATCTAACCAAAAAGTTAGACTTCTTTAGGCAGGTGCTTTAACCCATTTTTGTTTATGCTCACTGCCACGTGAAAATAGAAGTTATTAGTTGGACAAGTGAGGCTACTTATCTAATAAACCTTTAGCAAGATGTTGCAGCAAAGTGGGTCTTAGTTGGACTTGTTTTCTTTGGAGTGTCCACCTTTAATCTACAGAGTGGTTCTTGAATGTGATGCCACCATCGTTCATTAGGAGCTCAAAAATGTTATTTTTCATTTTAAAGCTCTATCTCATTGATGCCAGTAAATTAAGTGATATAACTTTGTTATGTTATTTAGGAATCATAATATAGTGTGAGACATATTATGAAATTGCACCTTTTTTGGGCATGCTATGTTTATAAGGAATTACATGATTGTATTATGCCATTATTAATATGCCTTACACAAATACATACTATTACATGAATTGAATGTGTTATAATTTATAATGGCATTCTTATCTAAATTTATAAGAAATGTACATGGTGTGTCATGCTTTATTTAATGTCCTTGTAAATGACTCGAGCATGCTATGCCATATTAGTTGAGTAATGAAATTTTTTTAAAAATAATAAATTATTTGCTTTAGAATCATTATTAATATTATGTGAGTTAAATTTTGTTATGATATAATTGACAGATGAAATTGTCTATGTTAAGTAATATGTATATTAAAAATGACAAGAGGAATCTTAATCTAAGTGAAAGATCTTGATTTTAGTAGGAGTTCATAAATTGGAAGAATTGGGAAGAATTCTCATCTATAGAGTTAAAATTTTGTGAGAATCAACTTAAATAAAGATAATTAGACATTGAATTATGGTAGATAATTGCAAGCATAATGATTTTTTGATCTCATATCCTTTATTAGGTTGTCGAGATTTAGTTGAACTCGTTGCAAAATTAATTTATATATGTGGTTATATTCACATCATTATGCACTAATGACCTTTTGAATTACTCAGAGTCATGGCAAGTAGCATTGCAATAAATACATTGGATATGAAGGAAACATGTTAAGTTTGATTCCATAAAATTTACCAATATTTTTAAGAGAAATGTATTGAAAAATTTTATACCGCATCATATTTAAAATTTGAAAGTGAAATTATTACTCATCATAAAAAAATTAAGAGATTTATTGAGCTTTAAAGAAAATTAAAGTTGATATTACTCACATAACAATGTCAAAATTATGATAATCAATTTCATTAAAGGGTTTAAGAAGTATTTCACTTAACAAATGCCATTGTTTGCCCTAATAATAAAAAGAAATTTGGAAGTATATTTTGCTTGAGCTGAAAGACTTAATATAAATATTAAATTTTCACTAAACATTTATGTGATAGCATTAAAAAGGGTGTGAAGTTAAAATTGATTGAGATCGATTCAGAAATCCATTTAAGTAGTAAATATGAGTTGCAATTTAATAATTTAAAAAAAAAGAGCAAATATGAACCATGATACATAATGATTGCGTACGGTAAATTTATGACACCAAATATCATATGTGCCTGAAGATAAACATTTATAGGTTGCTAGGTCTTCTTCTATTCAACTTAACTCATTATACAAGAGTTTAGTATTTCTATATGATTAAGTGGTGAGTTCATTAGTACAAGTATTTGGAAAAAAAGAGTTTAAAAAAAAGACAGCGAAACTCATTGGCATGAAATGTGAACATGTTAATGAATAGAAGGACAAGACCAATTGTTAAGCTTATGACAAATAGGACCAAATATTTGTAAACGCATTGAATGCATTAAGTTGGTAAAAAAAAATGACCCATAACCTACTTTTTACTTATGCTTAAGATTCTTAATTGACCTTTCCATTGGATCTTATGCTATGTAGATGGTTGATTCACGAGTAATAGAGTGTATAGTATAAGAATTTAAAGCATCAATAAAGTATAAATTAATGTTATTGAGATGTAATGAATATATAAATTGTTTGAATAAAAAAGGGTATTATTGCCTATAAGTGAAATTGTATAATGGTAAATTCAATTCTTACATGATATCCTTTGCATGCCAAATTTGGTGAGATTTGGCCTTTTGTAACCCTTCTTAATTTTATAGTGATATAAATGTTAAAGATGATACTGTTTACTACAGTTTTTGCTAAATAAATCACTTATATGGACAATGAAATTCATAATATTGATTATTTTTTCTCAATTACATTATCTCATAAAGAGTATTATTGTTAAAATTTAATATGAGAGATTAGATCATATTATGCAACAAGAGATTGAGAGCAAACTAGAGAAAAGTCTATTAGGCTTACTCATTTATGATGATTAACCTATATATGAGTATGACCTAATTGAAAAATAAAATAAATCTATTTGAGAGGCAATACTTTTATTTCTATGAATACATTATGATATCTATGAGCTAATGATTGTTAAGACAAGGCTTGAAATCTGTATTTTCATTATATTTATAGATGACTTGAAGCATTTGGTTATATATATAATCTCCCACATGTCTAATAAATTGCTTTTCGACAAATTGGAGAGGTTAAGATTTAGAACAATATCAAATAAGGCAAATTAATATGGGAGATTGACCAAATATGTGTTCATCTATTTGAACATTTCAAAGAGCTCTATACTGAAAGAAAGAAATGAGGCCATTAGGTATTCAAGTAACTTTGCAATAAGAAGTTATTGTAGTGTGAGGAATAGTAAGTTGTAAAAGTCTATAAGTTCAATGATAACATAAGGATGAAACCTGCTAATATCATGATTATAAGATGCATAAGAGAGTGCATTATATATGTTTGATCTTGTGCCTTAAATTTAACTATTCCCTATCTTATGAGTTAAAACAAGCAAGAAGTTTGATCTAAGTAGTTTATAACTCTAACAGTTAGTTGCTGTTGTTCATAAATTTCACTAAAGTTGTGTACAAAACTTGTGTACAAATATGCAAAACATGTAATATGAATACTACTACAAGACGTTGTGTTCACTAATAAGCGAGGATGTAAGAATGTGATCAAAATAGACTTACGAGATATCATGTTTTAAAGAAAATAAGTTTTTAGTAGGGATGTAAAGTCTTTTAATGAGACATCAAGTTCTAAAGAGAGAGAGTTTTTGGTAGGAAGAGGAGGAAATTATCTGGATAACTACTTTTCAATACATGTTTGATGACTGTTGTTTTCCCATTGGAGTATTGAACGATTACAATAACCTTGGGTTTGATATCAAAGTCATTGTTAGTCTGCAAGAGACAAATATTCCAAAGTTATAGGATTTGGGCGCTGGTTTGACATTGATTGTAGAGTGTTTAGGTTCTTAAGTGATTTAGGAAACTAGTGGGCTGCAGCATTCAATGTTAGAGCATTGCGGACTGCAATGTTCTAGAAGCTCATTGTCTACTTTGCTTCGGACAACTTCTTAATCATTTTGTTGCAGTTGCATATGATATTGTTTTTAGAATATTCTATTTTATTTTTGGCAATGTCTTGATCCTTAAGTTGCAGTTGTACTTTTGTTAGATTTATTTCATAGATTTGTCTACTACAAAGGTGATAGATCTTAGGTTCCTTGGATCTAGACTTAAAATTCAATATCACACTTCAACATTCTTCCTTACTTGTTGGAATTTAAAGTCTTAAGCAAATTAATCGAAGCATTCCAAGAAAACTAGATTACATCTTTATTTTCTAGCCACATATTTTTACATAATTTACAAGTAACTTTTTCTTCAAGTTAAAGCTAGATTGATCTATTTCTGGAAGCTCATTATCTACTTCTCTGCTTCTAACAGCTTCTTGTTCATTTTGTTGTAGTTGTATACAATCTTGTTTTTAGAATCTTCTATTCTATGTTTGCAAGTGTCTCCTTTTGTTGTAGTTGTACTTCCGTTAGATTTATTACATAGATTTATCTACTGTAAAGGTGACAGATCTTAGGTACATTGGATCCAAACACAAAATCCAACATCACACTTCAACATTCTTCTTTGGTTGTTGGAGTTTGAATTCTTAACCTTGTACTTTAATGACTAAATAGGTGTGAGCTTTGTGCTTCCTTTTGTAAGTGTTCTTTCAGTTTCATTGAATTTTTTCTGCTGTGATGTTTTTTTCTTGTGCTGGTGCTGGTGCTTTCGCTGACTATGTTGATACTGAAGAGACTTGTTATGTCTTGAACACTTGTGATGACTGTTCCTCCTGATTTACTTTCGACACTTTAACAGATATCCTTTCTGTATCATCTATGCAACACTAAGCAAGTTATGATTTACTTTAGTCTCCTATTGTCCCCTTGTCCGCGACTTTAACAGATGCTCTATTTTCCATCTTCACTCTTCCTTTGTAATTTGGATCGATCTTTATCAAGATCTCTATTATATTGGTCATGTGGCTTGAGCAAGTATTATCAATGTACCAAACATCATTTGTGTTTTCACTTGCCCTTGCTTTGTGGTCAGTAGCAAACAATTGTTCCCTTCCTTTAGTGAAATTTTCTTACTGACTCTATTGGTGATGCCTTTGTAACTGTTGATATGGCATGTATTGTTGTTAATTTCTTTGCTATTGCAATTGCTGGGCAAGTTGTTTCTCTTGACCTCTTTGTTTTTTATTCTAGAAATCTTTTCTGAAATGCCCAAATCTGTTGCAGAATTTGTATTGTGGGTTGCCTTTGCGCCAACAATCCTCCTCCAAATGGTTGGCTTTCTTGCAAATCCTATACGGTGGAAAGTTTTCTTTCTTCTCTCTTGAATCATTGGTGATAGCTTTTTGATCTTTCGGCTGACTGGGGATTGAGGGTTTTTACTTGAATCTGGCCTACAAGGCTCCTTCAATAACTTCTTCATTTCTCCTTAAGATCCTCTGCTCATGTGTTTCGAGTGATCCCATCATTTTGGAGAATAAGAGAGCTGAGAGATCTCTTGATTGCTTAATGGCAAGTACTACTCCATCAAATTTTTAAGGTAAGCTTCTTAACACTTTCTTGACTACTCTTTGCCCCTTGATGTTCTCTCCATACAACTTCATTTGATTAACAATGTCTTGCACTTTTGCTGTAAATTCCTTGAATTTTTATTTTCTCTACAACAATTGGAGATTCTCGAATTCTCTTCTTAGGGTTTGCAATTTGATGGCTTGGGTCTCATTTGTGCCCTTGAACTTGAGTTGCAATGCCTCCCATGCTTCTTTCACTAATGATGCTGCTACAATCCTTGGGAATATAGTTTCTAAAACTATGGAGTGAATAAAGGTTAGGGCCTTGATGTTTTTGGTTGCCATTTCTTTGTTCTGTCTCCTTTCTATATCAATTAGCTCATTAGTTGCAACTAGGGCCTCATATCCCACTTGGAAAACTTCCTAGAGATCATAGGTCATCTAGAAAGCTTTAATTCTCACTACCCAGCAGTCATAGTTTCTTTTTTAGCAAAGATTGGTGGTGTTAGGAACATGACTTGGTTGTGAGTGAATTTGTTGCAACAATTGTGGAAGCTGCTGCACTAGTTACAGTTGTGTTTGCACTTATTGCTATTGGAGTTTTCATGTCTACTGTCGCTGAAATTTATGAGGGCTAGAGTTTTTTTTTTTTTTTTTATAGATCTAGCCTCTTTAAGGTCAATAAGCTTTGATACTACTTTGATATTGCTTATAGAGTGTTTAGGTTGCTAAGTTTTTTAACGAGAGAGTGATTAAGAGAGATTTAAGAAAGTTTCCTCGAAATGCTTTGATTGATTTGCTTAACTTGTCTTACTTACAACCCACTCCCCTAACTTATATAAGACATTTGTAGAAGAATCTAGATCACATCTTTAATTTCTTGTAACATATTTTTACTTAATTCACTAGTAACTTTTTCTTTAAGGTAATTATCTACTTCTCTACTTATGGTTGCTTTTTTATCATTGTATTGCAATTGCATATGATCTTATTTTGATAATCTTTTATTTTCTTTCTAGTTGTGTCTAGATGCTTTTGTTGCAATTGTACTTCCATTAAATTTATTTCATATATCTATTTGCTACAAATGTGATAGATTTGAGGTTCATTGGATCTATACTCAATCTAAAATTTTAACAAAAGTTTAAACAAATTGTTCAACTAAAGAGCATTTGTTACGTTGGCTAGTATATGATAGTATGACCTTTGCTAGTTATCCTATGGTCATGCGATCATACTATCCCTTCAATATTTATGGGCTAGTTTATCCCATCCTATGTGCTAAGACTAATATTAATAATCTCACTACCCCCTACAAACTTTTATATCTGTCTTCTTGACTGCTCCAAGTAAACTTACCGGGCACTTAAAGGGTTTACTTTCCTCTGTACTAGGATCTTAGCTTTAGGGTTAAATTTGCCCATTCTAAAGGTTTTTCAAAAATTCCCTAAGCATTATAGGATTACATGTAGGCAATTACACCTTAACGATGAGTTGAATTTAATCAAGGTATAAAAAGCTACCTATCAAGTTGGTTGAGCTCTTAATGTTTGGGTCTTGTTGTATCTTCATGATTTAAAGAAGATACAAAATTGTAATGGATTGTACCACTTACCACACTAGGCTAAGTGTAAAATGAGGTTGGGTGAAGATCCTTCCAAGCAGGAGTTCAAAGACATGTTTAAGTATTTTAAGGATCTTAACCCTACATCCTACCCATTTGTATGGAATCATAAGGCCCAAGGGAAGAAATGTTCAGCCTTGAGAGATAACTACTTTGTTATTCTCAAATGGCTTAAGAAGCTAAGTTCCAAAAAGGCTACTACAAGGTTTATTTCTAAGCTAATTTTCTTAGAGCCTTCAAACCATAATACTGGCCCAAGGGTTCATATTGAAGAGAGTTCTTATGCAGCCAAAGATGTGGAAAAGCAACCCATAAGTGAAGCCACATTCTCTCAAAAGAAATAAAATGTGTTTAATTACAGAGAGATAGAAGCAGAGTGTCTCCCCCTTTTTAGGAGGATCTCTAGCTTGAACAAGGGTCATTGGGTTTTCAAAATGCTAGAATAAGGGATTTGGTCAAGAAGTTAAGACATGATAGAAAACTTTTGAAGAGAAATAGTGCCCATTGGAGTAGAAAGTTTAAAGATGTGGACATAAAGGCAAAAGAGTCAGAATGTCAAGCCAATAAGGTAGAGAATAGGTAGCCCACTTTTGGGAGAAGGTTCTAGAAGAAGAACTTATAGTCTCTAAGGAAGGTCTGTCTGCTCCTTTTACTAGGAATACACAAAGTGGCCTTGACCATTTTCTTGATGATTCCCAAATTGTTTTTTGACACCAAGAGGAACAAACTTAAGGATATGCATCCAGATATTGACTTTGACTAGTATTAGCCCCAACTATTGGATTCCTTTCTTATATATTTACAAGGTGAAGAGTTTAAGTTAGATGAAAAGTGATATTGCTACCCTTGTACATCTCAATGGTGGAAATAAAAATACTCACAATAAGATTATAAGCCCCTTTTGATGTTTTCTTCTATTTTTATTAAACATTGCACTTAATACTTTCAATTAAAGCAAAAAAAAAAAAACAAACTTATTTAGCTTAAATTTAAGCTTTTAAAAGGCAATATAATGAATGCTCTTTTAGTGAGCTAATAAGTTATTATAGTAAAAGAAAGCTAAGTAATAATTTTAAAAATATAATCACTCACATAAATGATCTAAGATAAACTTAAAACCACAATCATATTAAGAAGAAAAAAATTAAATTCAAGCGTTAATGGTCAAATATCCAATTATAAACACTATTTCACCCACTAATATTGTCATCAGTAACTATTAAACACAATTTGCTATAATTTATTTGGCATAAAATAACCAAATGCAACAAACACAAACATATCCATAAACAAAGTAAAAATAGTACATCTAGTACCAAAAAGCTAAAACAAGAACACATACAACCATACACCCAAAAATTGGCTGAAAAGACTTGAGTATTATTATCTTTGTCCATTAAGAGAAAGATCAACTAAAGTCCCCTCAAATAAAAACAATAAACATAAGTTACCACTGTGTTGATTTTTCCTTATTTTTTGTTTTTTTTTTCTTGCATAATACACATCAATTAGTTGTAAAATAAGAAATCAAAATGAAAGTGACAAAAGAAGTGGAAAAAGTACCTCATGGTGGGTATTTCCCCCAAAAAATTTACTAACATCACTGCTAGTAGACAATGATGTCCCTAAAAAGAGAAAGGGGCACCATTAGTGCAACCATTAGTCATTGATCTACACATTATTGAAGGTCATGCATCAAGAAAAGGCTAGGAGATACAAAAATCAAGGAAAAAAAAAAGTCAGCCATCATTTCATTGAAGCACACACCATTGTTAGTCATTGACGTTGCATGAAACTAACACTAGTCAACCTAAACACTCAGCAAAAATCTTGACTTTTAAAGTCAGATCTGGGTTCTCACACAATAACTGATTCTAAAGACTCATGTTTAAGGACTCTTGAAGCACAAAAAGAGAGAAAATGGCTAAAGAAGGAAGTGGGCATAGAGAGAGAGTAGTTTTGGACAAAGAAAATGAGTAAAAGGAAGATAAGGGGCTTTGCCAAAAAGAAAAGAAAGAAAAAGAAAATGAAAGAAAAGAAAAAAGAAGAGAAAAAAAGGAAAAAAAGAAAGAAAGAAAAAGAAAAAGGAATGCAAAGCATCCATTGAAGGTGTCATTTTAGACATATTGGGTGAGCCCACATATACAAAACGATGTCAACAGTCCTTTCAAAATGCCCAAATATATCTCATTTTATTTTTGATAGGCAAGAACGCTGTAAAAGGTGTCTAAATCCTTTCAAAATATTTTTCAAAATATTTCATTTTATTTTTCAATATAGATAGTCACTGTAAAAAAAATTTGAACTCCTTTTAATTTTCTTCAAAAAAATATCCCATTTTATTTTTTGATATGCAAGATTACAGTAAAAAAAGATCTAAATCCTTTCATAAAAAATTTCCAAAAATTTCCAATTTTTTTTAGTGTACAATATCATAAAAAGTATCTAAATCTCTTTAAAAACTTCTAAAAAAATTATTTGCTTTTACTACTTATCCAAACTCATTAAAGCCTCGATGTGTATGTCTTGATAGGAGAAGCATAAAAGTACAAGTCCATGAACACTTATACTGTTTCATGTGATATGTGTTTGAGTTAGCTATAGTCTCAACCAAGCATAATTATGCTCCTAAATCCTGAAAAATTCAAGTAAAGCTGATCAAGTCACTCATAATATTCTAATCACACCTAAAATAATCAGTAAAGGTTGAAATCTAGATGCAAAATAATAATCATTTGACAAAGACTTATTACATTATAGAGGCAATAAAAACCAAAAAAAAAAAAGGTGACCTTATGAAATTTGTTAATAATTATGATTCTGCATAGATAAGAGAAATATAAAATAAAAATTAAATATTAAATGAAAAAAAAAGAAAAAGAGAGGATGATGGAGATGTAAATAGAGGGAAGCTGGAAAGGGAAATATAGTGATTGCACCTTTGCATCTATCTCTAATTTTCATATGCAATCAATCTAAAAATGTATTACACTAAAAAGTGAGTAATACAATAATAAATGCAATAATTGTAATCTTTGTAAGTTGTGGAAGAAAATGAAAAGTTTGAAAAGAGGTAATATAATAATGAGTATAAAAGAATCAAGAAATACCCATAAAAGGAGAGATAATAGAGAATTATTGATGGTGATGGCTGCAAGAATTCTTAACAGCTCTAGGAAATTAATTTCCTTAAATGAGATGAAAAATTGTAAATATGAGGAAAATAAACGAAAAAGAGAATGATTGAATCTCTAATCGAAGAAAAAAAAAATAAAAAGAGCTTAAAAGAAAAAAACCTTAACCTTCTCCTTTAAAATTAGACTCAAATGAAGATGAAGTATGTCATGTGGCATCTTTATGTTATAGAATTAAAAATATTATATAGATATAAAAGACAGTTGAGGCTATATACAAGCACATTCTTCCCTTTCTCTAGGATGCTAAAGGTTTATTTCTTTAACTCCTTATCTTCTGACGGAGCTTATACTTTCTTTTGCTTTCTCCTAATCATATTGTGTAACATTTGTAAGACAAACATTTCTCCTAATCATAAAGTGAACTGATCATTCCATACAGCCCCTACATGCACAAGTTTTTAATGGTCTAGGCAAACCTTGTTGTGAAGAAATGGCCAGGGTGGCAACCCAAGCTATGAGTGAAGCAGAAGTCAAGATGTTATGTGATTGCACTACTGTAGAGATTTACTTCCCATCTTTGAGCCTTTAAGAATACTTACCTTGCCCTAAATACGCAAGGTTTGCTTCATCAATGAAGGAGAAAATACTTACCTTGCCCCAAATACACAAGGTTTGCTTCATCAATGAAGGAGAAGGATGAAAAAGTTAGGAAGAAGATAAAAGTGGAGAAGATGAAGGATGATGAGCTGAAGGATGACTTTACGGTGAGTAACTTCAAAACGTGTCACAAACTTCTTCTCCATTTTCTTTTGGTTGCTTGAAGGTTTATATACCTCACTTTATCCCACAACTTATTATTTATTTTATAGAATGTGAATTGAATTCAAAGTATAATTTTTTTTCCTTTTTTTTAGTTGTATTCACCATTCCTTTCCCATTTTTTTCTTCTTTATTCTTGCCAATTGGTTATAGTGTCTCCAAATGAAAGGGAAAAGAAATCCTTTATTTAGTGTCTAAAGAGCGAATATTTGGAAATGATTTTCCTTCCCATTTTATCTTTTCTGACTTTAAAGTTTTAATTTTGAACTTTTCTCTTTTGTCAAGATACATTGACTGTGCTTGGCACTAACTTAGCTTGTTAATTTTCCTTGAATTATAAGATGTTATTATACCATACAATAAATGCTTAATGCTTATCCTTTTGAACTTTGGGAACTACCAAAGGAGTTGATTTGGTTGACAAGTTAAAAGTTAGAAAAAGGATTCCTTTTATATAATTTTGTTTAAATTTCTTATTCTTGGTTAGGTATTTGTCACATGTAAGGGTATTTTCAACATAGATTTGATTTTCAATATAAATCATTTTTGGCAATACTATGAGAAAAAGTGGTGTAAACAAGAATATTAAAACTAAAAATTATGTCACCTGAAGTTGCAAGTTGTTTGATAATAATGGTGACATTAAGGTGAGGAAAATCCAAAAGAATTCTTAATGTTTAGTAAAATTGTTGTTAAAATAACTGTTAGTATGTAAAATGATTATAAAAGATGTGATTAATAATTTATTTTATTCTTAATAATTTAATTACTAATTTCTTATTTAAATTTATGAATTAAATATTATACCTTACCAATGACTTATACAATTCATTTTCTATATTATACTAATTTAATTGACTATAATTAAAATAAATATTATATTTATCAAATATAAAAAATATACTTGTTTAAAAAAAAAACTTGTCAAAAAAGAGACCAAAATAAAAAACAAAAAAAAATTCTGATTCATCAAACTAAAAGTAATTTGCTCATAAAGAAAAATAATTTATGCCATTTTACTATATTTAAGGAATCCATATCATGAAATTCTATTAACATAAAAAAAATATATCATATGGTACAATATCAAGATGATGATAAAAAATTGGAACATTTATAAATTTTTTATGAATATAATTATGTAATGTCGTTGTCATAATAACAATATTTCTTTGCGCTTTAAATAAATAACATAACATCAAATAAGATATCTTCCATCTTCTCTTTCATACTCCAAATGCTCTTTCAATACAACTTGATAATGATAAATATGCATAATTAAAGATTTCATTACATCCTCTTAGTGGTCAACTGTTTTGAAATTTAGGTAAATGATATTTTATACTTTATAATATCCATCAATAAGATAATATTTTCTTATATTTATTTATAAAAAGAATTTTGAAATCAATAATTTCTTAAGTAAAATATTTATTTGAAAAGAAAAAAATATGTTATGATTAGTACTTGTTAGGGGGTGTGGGAATTAAGATCTAGATTATTAATAGTTGAAATAAAAATGAGTACATCAAGTGTTTTATCCTCCTATCAAGCTAACATGAAAGTGAACTGCATATCAAAATAACATGCTACCATGATATTCTATATTAGTATGACTTTTCTTTCAATAAATCATACTTTATCTTCCATAGGAATACTTGTACATACATTTGTTCCATCTATTACTCTAGTGCAATCCTATTATTAAAACATACTCATGCTTATATCTAATTGATAAAATTAAATTTAGATTACAAGAAGTTTAAACAAAAGTTAATTATTTGCTATTATAAAAATATTATCAAAAAAAGTGCCTTGAAATGCAACATATATCTACTATCATAGAGGATTTTTGGTGGGATATATCTACTATCATAGAGGATTTTTGATGATATCTTTTGCAAGTGATAAAACTATTGATAAGATTTTGCAAAATTTTTGTTAACTGCTTCCCCCAAGTGCTAAAATTCTTTGCCAATTGATCTATTGGATTCAACCATAGTAATTATGTATAAAAAGATGCACACTTTCTCAATTTAAGATATACTCTGCAAAGGCATTAACCCATAATTCTATTGTAGATTAGTGCATAAATAAAGTAATATTCCTTTATCTATTTTGAACATATTCAAATATCCTACCTCATTATTTTATATTAATTCAATCACCTATTTTATCCCTATTTGATGTAAGGTTATACAAGGTTTTTTTTGTGTATATATTTATAATGATAGGTATGAATAACACCAATGGTAGTCACTTCCAATAGTTAGAGTCAATCTTCAATGTTAGCATCATTATCATTGTATTCTCCATAAAGATTTTCATAATCATTAGTCATATCTATGAAAAAAAAAAAGAATATATCTATATTAATATGTAAAACACTAGATGTACCAAAAGTTTCTTAGCTTAGTTAAAAAAAAATAAATGAAAAAAAATGATCATTAATAAATATATCCAATAATATGTAATGTCATATACATCAAAATATGTTAGTAACTAGAGAAACGAACATGTCTATTTAATCTAAGGCATCTTTTGGGTTTTATGCTACTTAATTTGATAATGCAAGTAACGCAACTTGGCTTATTTAGTCATCAATGCAAAATGAATATCTTTATTTCTACTCTCTTAGATTAAATCTATGGTATCCATAAAAGGTCACTATCTTCTTCAACACTTGTTAAAGAATGGAAATCCTTCATAACATCACGTAAAAAACATCTTGGCAACTCTGTTTTCCTATCTTTAGCAACATTATGAACCAACAAACCAATTGTTTCGTTAAAAGTAGCTACCCCTTTATATTGTCATTTTGTACCCTTTAGATCCTTTTTTCACATGTAAATTTGATTTAATAACTCTTTTCTTATTGGTCTCATTTCTTTTTGCTACATCACTTGTGTTAATATTTACATTCCCTTGCTGTATCTTAGAACCTTTAAATAATTTATCTATGGAATCAATAAGGTTAACTTTTACATCTAACTTCTAATACAACACTTTTTTATTGAGTTAGATGATTAGTCTCAACACCATCACTAATGCATAAAGTAGTCGACGAAGGTGCAATAACATATCTTCCTATGGCCACTAGATCCCTAAATAGGACATCTAACTTTTTCTTGACTTCTAGTTCAATACTAGATTCTTGAAATCCTTTCTTAGGTAGATTACCCAACATTATTGTAAAATAAAGGGCATTGTTAGTATCCTAAACTTATCAAAAACATTATTTTTGAGTAAAAAGAACAATGTTAAAACTCACCTTAATCCACTCTTCTTACCGTGTCTTAATAACAAGAATTGTTCCTTTTATGGGATCCCATCTCAATCAAGTCTCTTTTTTGTAGTTCCTTCCATTGCCTTTAATCCCTTTTTAGTACATCTTGTTTTTCAACCAATGTTTGTTATACTTACATTTACTTTTTTATTTTTTTAACTCTTCAACAATGAAGGTGAAAGAATTAAGGATATTTTTTTCTATTAAAATAAAAATACAATTCAGTGTTTGCCTTTTTTGTTTGGTGGTGGCTAAAAGCAACAATTTGTTGCTTTTCCAAAACCTCTATTTCAAGAGGTGTGTGTGTTTAAGTAAAGAAGAATAATGTTAAAACTCACCTTAATTTGCTCTTACCACCATGTCTTAATAACAAGAATTGTTCATTTCATGGGATCCCATCTCAATCAGGCCTCTTTTATGTAGTTGTTTCCATTGCCTTTAATCCCTTTTTAGTACATTTTGCTTTTCAACCAATGTTTGTTATACATACATTTACTTTTTTTTTTTTTTTGAAACTCTTCAACAATGATGGTGAAAGAATTAAGGATATATTTTTCTATTAAAATAAAAACACAATTAGTTTTTGCCTTTTTTGTTTGGTGGTGGCTAAAAGCAACAAATTGTTGCTTTTCCAAAACCTCGATTTTAGGTGGTGTGTATGTCTGTAAAAGACATTTTTGAAAAGTAAAACCAAACACTCTTTTAGTTGTTTAGGTCCAAACTAGTTTTTACTCACCTTAATACAAGTTGAAAAACACTACCAAAGAGGGTTATACTTGTAGATCCCATCTTTAATGATCTAATAGAAATTTTAGTGGATTGGATTTAAAAAAAAAATTAATAGAACAAAAATAGATTTTTTCTTTTTTTGATAATTCAAAAAACAACCATATAACATTAAATTGATGAATTTCAAGTCATAAGTCTTGAAATGAAAATTTTTTGAGCCATATGGTGCAAAATTGTCCCTAATTAAAATTGATCATTGGTAAATGAGGCCATAATTAAAATAAATCATTTGTAAATGAATTCATAAATAAAGTCTATGATGTTGGCATGAATGTGTCCATTTAATAGCCTTTACATTAAGAGAGAACTTAAATAAGGAATGAAAAGTTCCACCCAATGTAAGAGATTTGTGGTAATTTGGCATGTCTCATTCCATATTGGTTTAAGTTTGAATCCCCTTAACAACATCCCCTTCGATTTTAAGGAAATTATAGAGATTTATAGTTAAGGTACTATTGGGTTTTGTATTTGCTACATTACGGTGATGAAATCTATAGAAGAGTTGATGCATGGATGACTTCTAAGGATCCATTGGGCATTCATGAAAGGACAATGACATGTTCGAGGGCTAAAAGAATGAAAAAAGTACTAAATGGGCTGATTGAGAATATTCAAACTAATCAAGTTGCAAATGGTGTGAATTCAAATTTGAAAGAAGGCCAAAACTTTATTAATATGATTGGAATGCTTGATGAGTCAGGCATAAGTAATAAAACCTACTTTTAAGTAAGAGTTTGTTATAAAGTAAGAGTTTGTCCTAAAATAAGAGTTTATAATAAAAGAAAAGTGTTCTTATTTTTTAGGAATATATCATGGTCTCTAATTTTACAATTTTTAAGGTTGTTATTTCAACTTATAAAAAGATTTGATTTCATTGTTAAAAGGTAGGCGATTATGTGAATTGAAAAGTGAGAATTTTTTCTTTCTATTCTTTTAAGAACTAAAGAACTTATCAAGAACTAACTCTTTTTATGATGTTTAACTTGACTTATTACTCTTAAATTCATTCTTTTCTAGAGTGTGACATATATATCTTTCTTTATACTTTAGGTTCATGATCCTTTAAACATTAGGTCTAGGGTTTGAGGATTGAAATTTGATTTAACTTTCTTGGATTTTTACTCAATTTCCTCTACATGTTAAGTCCCTAAGACCCATCTTTTGGGGTTCACATCAGTTGATATGAGAGTTTGGCTCCAATTCAAGTTTTCTTATTAAAATTTAAGTTTTTCTCTTGTTATTCTTCTTAGCAACATTTTATACCCTTTTGTTCTTTTAATCTACAAACCCTAGTTTATCTCTTTTGTTCTTAAATTCACATAAAAAAAAAGAACTAAAGAAGGAAGAAAAGAAGAAAGAAAAAAAAAAGGAACAAAAGATTATAATTGGTTTATTCCTATTTAAGAAGTAAACCCTATTTAATTAAGTTAAAGGAGTAGACCTTGTTGCTTTCTAGTTCCTACAAGAATTCAAATTTAATTATTCTCCTTTTATTTATTGCAATTTAATCTTATTGCTTTTTTCTATTCATAACTTTTATTCATTATGCTTTTCTAAATTTCTTTCATTCTAATTTATTGGAATTAATTAGTCATAAAATGACTTTGACTGAGGTTTTTTAATTTAGTAAAGAATTGAAAGAGAAAATTTAAGTAGTAAAAGGTAGGAGTATAAACACATATTAAAAGAAATCTTTAAAGAGTATAAACATGAGGTGGTGTGACACTATTTTTAAGTGAAATATATAAAGGAGTGTTTTGTTGAGGTATCTTAACCATGTTGTGTAGAATTAACACTATGTCTTCGAAAGATAAAGGTGGAGCTGGGAAGGAGGGCAATGATGTGTCATTCATGATCAAATTTATGCAAATACAATTTAAGTGAATGAAGATCAAATTTACTAATATAAGAGATATGATGAAGAAACAAGCCAATATAATAGCAAAATTACCAAGGAGGTTTGGGAGCCGTGAGGTTCTTAATACAAAAAAGTATAAGAGATAAGACTATGGTCATGTAAATAATATAGAAGCTAATGAATTTGATGATCCAACAACTTTGATCAAATTTGTCAATAATAGAAATGGTCAAAGAGATCATAAGAAGTAAGACACCTATGATTGTAATTTTGGAAGCATTAAATGAAAATTCCTCTAGTCTGAGGAAAAAATGATCAACAAATCTATTTAAAATGGGAGAAGAAAGTTGAATTGGTCTTTAGCTATCACAACTACTTTAAAGAGAAAAATTGAAACTTGTTGTAGTTAAATGTATAGATTATGTTATTATTTGCTAGGATTAACTTGTTATGACTAGGAGAAGGAATCACGAAAGGTTTACTAATACATGGGAGGAGGTGAAGGCTATCATGATAAAGAGGTTTCATCCTTAATTACTATTATAGGGAATTGTTTTAAAGGGTATAAGGGCTCACTTAAGGCACCAAGAGTGTGGAGCATTGCCACAAGGAGATGGAAATTACCATGATATAGGCTAATATGGAGGAGGATAGAGAAGTAACCATGGATTGGTTCTTACAAGGGTTGAATAAAGATATTGTTAATGTTATTCAATAGTAGTATTATGTGGAGTTGGAAGACATGGTGTATATGATAATGAAAGTTTAGAGGCAACTTAAACAAAAAGGTTCTACATGATTTGGATAGAATTTGGGTTCTACTTCATCCTAAAAGCTGAATTGGAGTAAAAAGGAAAAGAGGGCTTATTACAATTGTAAGGTTGAATCATATAAGAGTAAGGAAGTGAGCCATAATAAGTAAAAAAGTAATTTTAATTTCAGTCCTAGTAAAATTAGAGATATTAAATGTTTTAAATGTCTAGGAAGGGGACATATTGCATCTCAGTGTTCTAATAAGCATACCATGGTGTTGTGGGATAGTGGTAATATTAAGACTAAAATTGAGTTTGATGATGACTTTATGCCATCATTAAATGATACAAGTGATGGAGAGGAGTACCTAATTGAGGGAGATATGTTGGTGACTAGACAAGTATTGAGCAAACATACAAAACAAGATGATGAAGTGCAAAAAGATAATAACTTCTATACATGATGTCATATCAAAGATAAGGTAAGTAGTATGATCGTTGATAAGGGTAATTGTATAAATATAGCTAGCACTACTTTAGTTGAAAAGTTTATTTTATTTACCATGAAACACCTTAGCTCATATAAGTTTTAATAATTGAATGGGTGTGGTGAAATTAAGGTAAATAAGTAGGGGTTAGTACTGTTTACTATTGGGAGATATGTTAAAGAGGTCTTATGTGATGTTGTACCCTTAAAAGCTGGGTATATTTTGTTGGAAAGACCATGACAATATGGTTAGCATGTCATACTTGATAAGTTTAAGAATAGGTACTCTTTTGTAATAAATGATAAACCTATTACTCTTAGACTTTTAACACCTTAAAAAGTTTATGAAAATTGATTAGGGATTAAAAGAGAGAGAGAGAGGAGAAAAAAAAATTAAGGCTGAGAGGGGAAAGGAGGGAAAGGAATGAGAGAAAAGAGATGATACCAAGAGAAAAGAAGAAAAACGGCACGAGAAAAAAAATTAAGAGTTTATATACAAAAGAGAGTGATGTTAAAAGAGTTTTCTATTCAACATAACTTATTGTAGTACTTATGTACACAAAGACTTATTTTAGCATTAATGAGTTTAACTCTTCTTTACCTAGTGTTATTGTTTCTCTTTTGTAAGAATTTGGTGATGTTTTTTTCCCAAGAACTAGGTGGTTTGCCACCTTTGAGGGAAATAAAATATTAGATTAAATTCATCCATGGTGCAACAATTCCAAATTGATTGAGCTATATAAGTAATCTTGAGGAGACAAAAGAGTTTGAAAGGCAAGTTGATGAACTTATGACTAAAGGATATGTGAGGGACAACATGTGTTAATGTATAATTATAATATTGGTTGTATCCAAGAAAGATGAGACTGGGAGAATGTGCATTGATTGTAAAATAGCCAACAAAATCACTAAAAGTTGACCAATTGCTTATTTCAATGAAAAACTAAGTGGAGCAGCTCTTAATATCCTGCTTATGATAAGGACATGTATACATTGGAATTAGATTTAGAGACATGGTAACACTACCTTTGGCCCAAAGAGTTTGTCATCCATACTGACCATGAATCCTTGAAATACTTGAAGGGCAAGGAAAGTTGAATAGGAAACATGCTAAATAGGTCAAATTCATTGCAACTTTTCCTTGTGCTATCAAATATTAACAAGGAGACTGTGGTAGTTGATGCATTATCTTGTAAGTATGCCTTTGTGTCTGCATTTAATGCAAAATTATTTGGATTTAAGTACATTAAAAATTTTTATGTCAAAGATCCTAACTTTACTAATGTGTATAGCGTATGTGAGAAGTCAGCTTCTAGGAAATTTTATAAGTATAAGACTATCTTATTTTGGGAAAATCTTTTATGTGTACCTATGACCTTTTTAAGGAAGTTAGTTCTTAGCTGAGTATTTCTTTTGGCCACACATGAAATGAGACATTGAGAGGGTGAGCAAGAAGTGCATAACATGCAAATAAGTTAAATTTAGAGTTTTATCCATGACTCACACACCTATTTACCTATACTTAACCAATACTAGGTTGATTTATCTATGAGCTTTGTGATAGGGCTGCTATAGTCAAGAAAGGGTAGAAATTCTATACTTGATATTGTTAATAGATTTTTAAAGATGACATATTCCAAATAATGCGATTGATTTATCCTTTAGAGTCATAGTATACTTACAGGACATGCCTTAGAGTATCATTTTAGATTGAGATACATAGTTCTTGAACTACTTCTAAAACACTTTGTGGGTTAAATTAGGTACTAAACTAGTGTTCTCAACCATTTGCCATCTACAAATATATGGTTAAACCAAGGTAGTTAATTGAACTCCTTTTACTTTGTTGTGTGCTATTATTCAAATGAATTTAGAAATGTGGGAAGATTATTTGTTGCAAGTAGAGTTCATATATAATAAGAATGTTCATTTTGCTACTAGTTACCCTTCATTTGAAATCGTGTATGGTTGTAATCCTTTAACTCCTTTGGATTTGACATCTTTCTCTATTGATAAGTATGTTAGTTTAGATGGTGATTGCAAGGTTGAAATAGAGAAGAAGTTGCGCGAGAAGATGTGCCAACAAATTGCAAAACAAACTAAGTAATATGCAACTTATACCAAAAAAGGGCAAGAGAAGGTAGTATTTAAATCTGGTGATTGGGTTTGAGTGCATATGCATTAGGAAATGTTTCAGATTTAGAGGTGATGAAAGCTACAAGCTAAAGGAGATAGCCCATTTCAAGTGGTAGCATGGATTAATGACAATGCCTATAAGTTAGACCTTGTCGATGAGTAAAATGTGAGTGCAACATTTAATATTTCTAATCTTTCTCCTTTTGATACAAGTGATAATTGGAGGAGAAATCTTTTTGAGGAGAGGGGGAATGATGAGATCTATGGAGGCGGTAATGCATGAAGGACTTTTAAGGATACAAACTTTGTTTTTATCCTAAATAATTTTGATGGTGCATTTAACAAGCTAGCATATTTAATTACCTCCAAATCATCAACAATATGTACACTTATAATGGCTCCTTCTTGAGGATTTGTTGGATGATCATTTAAAGGAAAGTCTTCCACAAGGTTTTCTACCATAACAATTATAAAGCAATCATCAAGCTTACTAGGGAATTTCATGACTTTGAATACATTGAACATTTTGATCTTGCACTTATATGGTGAGTTCACCCTTTTGCACATCTATCAAAGTTCCCAAATAGCTAGAATTGGCCTTTTACGAATAATAGGAATTTCACAATCCTCTACCATGTCCAAGATAATAAAATTTATAGGTAAAATTAGGTTTACAACCTTCATAAGGACATCTTTAGTTACCCCCCTTAAATGTTCCAAGTTTCTTATTGAAGCTACTTGACTTTAAAGATTGGTTCTTCGCCATGTATTGCATAAACATCTCTTCCAATGTTGATTTCTTTTCTGGAGGTTGCTTAGGATAAGAAATTCCTAGATAGCATAAAATCAATTTCTTGGATGGTGGTTGTTGACTCATGTCGTTGTTTTATGAAAAATTAAGGTGAATCCTCCATCTTGTATTGTTGAAGTTTGTGTAAGGATTGTGTTGCTACATGTTGTAATTGGCAACATATTGAACACTTTTATTATTCATGGAACATCTTTCACTAGATTAGCTACCACCACAAAGCTTACAACTCATTACACCTTGCACAACATTAACTTCCATTGGGTTGAATTTATTTTGTAGGGCTACCACTTTTGTAGTGATGATTGAAATGGCATTGAGCCCATAAACTCTAGCTACTCTCCTTTGAGCCATCCTCTTTGAATTCCACTGATAATTGTTTGAAGCCATCTCTTTAAGTAGGTTATATGTCTCATTAATAGTCTTGCTTGTCAAAACTCCTCTAATTGCAACATGATTGGTAGTTCGAGTGGAACTAATGAGTCTATTGTGGAATGTTTGAACCTGAAGCTATTTAGGTAGACCATGGTGTGAACATCTTTGAAATAAATCCTTGTATCTTGGTAGGTAAGAAGAATTTAGCAAGAAATTTTTGTGCGAACTCATCCAGTGGGGTGATGGAACCAAATGGTAATGAATTTAGCTAACTTTGCCTTGTCTTTATGTGAGAAAGGAAATAGCCTAAACCTGATTGCATGATTCAAACACCATTATGTATGAATGAATCATAAATCTCCAAAAAAACTTGTAAGATGGAGGTTTAAATCATCATTTGGAAGGTCATCAAATTGAATAACTATTGGGATCATTTGAATGATAGCCAATTTGATTTCACAATTATTGGCTTGTATAGCTAACCCCCTTATAATAGAATGGATTCCATTTACAAGAGGAACAAAATAATCTTTAAGCTCCTTTTGCTCCTCATTTGCATTAACCTCAAACATGATAAAAGTTGAAGCTTATTTTTCTTGTTTCTTCTTATTTGAGAGATGGTCCTCTCAATCTCCTTATCAAATGGTACTAATTCAACTTTTTGAACTTGATATGCAAGAGCAGAAATTGTACCTAAAAATTAAGAATGTAAATCCAAATTAAGACTAATCATTAGTGATATTAATATAAGTAAGAATAATGAACAATTCCTTAATAATGACACCATAAACTTATTGTTAGAATTTAAATACTTCAGCACACATGCAAGTATACACAATCAAAGAAGTAGTACAGTGAAGAATTTCTTTAAAGATCGATCCCACAAAGAATTGAACTAAACTTACTAAGTACTAAAATTGCCGCAAATCATTTTTACTTAAAAGTTGGTAATGCTGGCAATGTTGCTAAACCTCAAGTATATAAGAAGTAAATTCAATAGTGCAATTGATAATGAAAAATAGCCCAGAGTATGTAATTTCATGTAACAATTAGTTTGATCAATTTAACAACCTCTTCCAATAAGTTGATAAACATGTGACATAACGTGCCGGTATTTTTGCAATATTATTTTTATTATTCTTGGATATAAGAAAAGGAACTTTTCACTCGATTTTTGATCATACGTTCCTCTCCAACTAAGTACTTGAAAATGATAAAGAAGATAAGAAAGAAAAAGAGAAAGAAGAGACAAAAGAGTTGAAGAAAAAGGAAAAAAAAAAAAGTAAACTTTCTAAAGTCTAAAAATTCAATTAATTGACTACTTTAGGTACAAATAGTTGTACACACCTAATTTGCAAGAAAAGATTTAGTACAATTATATATAAATGCTTCAATAATATATATATCTTATTTTTTTATGCATCATTTTCTTCTTAAAGGTTAATACATTAGGAACCTTCACCTTATCTTACTAACTTAGACTAAGATTTTGTATAGGTTAACACTTACAAAATCAGTTATCTTTAACCTTAATTTTTACTTTTGTACTTAATTACCTCATAGCTTTTAATAATCTGTTTGCCAAAATTAATATAGAAATGTTGTAAACTCCTCAGTTATTTTTATCTCATTAAATGATGTATTAATTAAACTAAACATTTAATAACCTTAAAGAGTGTTTGACCAACATTTCCCAAAACATATATATAGCAAATCAAAGGGTGTAAAAACAAATAATAGGGTGAGAAGAAACTAAAGCAAGCATTAGGTAAACATGGCTAGAAATATTGTAATTGGGAGACTTTTGGTGTTAGCATTTGCACTCATACTCATACAATCTACAACTGAAGTTCAGGCCTTAAGTTGTGTACAAAATTGTATTCTTGGATGTGGCACTGAAGCGACATGTCTTTCTCTATGTGTTGAGCGGTGTGGTACGAAACCACCACCAACAGGTTTTCTCAAAAACTAACCACTAGTATTTCTTTTTTACTTTGAAGGATCAAAATGTAATAAACAAATTTGGACCCATCTCTTGTATAGAGTAATATATGGATAAAATGTATAGCATATATATATATATAGAAAAAAAATAATGAAAGGTAAATTTTATGAAGATAAAATATGAAAACTATTCATAATTAATCTTGTGGTAGAGATAAATTGGAAATCGAGTAGGTTAGGCACACAGTCCCATGTTTCACCTTTCTTTGGGTGTCTTCTATATTTAAAGTGGGTATTGCAATGACAGATGTCACAATAACAATTTCAAATTTACTCGAAAATTGTTTTTAGTTTTCAATAACATATATGTGAGATTAAAATATAATATGTCTACCATTTATCTTTTATAAAGAGAGAGACTTGTCAACCTTTTGGTTGTTTTTTCATTTTCTAACTATCATTTTATGGATGCAGTTGAATTTGATGGCATATCTCCAGCATGAAATCATAGGACTACATGTAAGATTACTTTTTGAGCTCGTTTAAATGATTCTCACATGGACATATCACAAGTGATACTATATTGGATTTTGAATTAGCTCTTGATTATCTCTTCATCATTACGAGTTTCTTGAAGATTTTATTATCGTTGCAGCTCTAGAAAAGAAGGAAGTTCAAGCAATAAAGCAAACTGGAGCAGTAAATTAGAATTATAAAGTGAAGGTGGCAAAAGATATCGCATTGTCATTACATTACAAAACATCTCTTTTGTGTTTACATATGGTTCTATGAAATAAAAAAGTTATGTCCTGAAATAATTTAAAATGCGCCAATTGATTTTTCACTAGTGTGTTTATCATTAAATTTTTTGTTTTCTATTGCATTTTTATAGGATTTACTTCGACACATCTAATAACTATCTAATGCGTGTTGGTAAATAAATTTCTCAAATTTATACATTTCTAATTTAAAAAAAAAATACACAGAGGAAACTTCCTTCAAGAGGCAAAAAATACTTTCTCCATACACACCCATTGTCTTGTCAATTCAAGAAAGCATGTCAATCATTGCTCACCTGGAAGTAAACTAAATCCTTATAATTTCAAATGGTTTGAGGTCAATCTGGGCCAGTTTCTGTCGACGGAGCCATATCATGCATGACTAAGGTAATAATTGGGCTTATTTACCTTTGGACTAAAATTTCAGTTCGAGATTAAGGAATCTTCAGGCTCAATATGTAATGCACACTAATTAAACATGAAATATGGGACAATCTTATGATTTTTAGTGCCTAACAATGAGACAAACAAAGTAGTATCAATTATGGACTTAAAAAAAAAAAACAATTGCCTTAAGTTCTCAAATTTTAATTATGATATGAACCCAATTAAAATATTAACCATTATTTAGAAAATAAGCAATAAGGGTGTTTACATATTTTCCTCTCCATTTACATCCCAATATATAAGATTCTTATTTTTATTTTCTTCACCTTGTATAATTTTATTTTGTCTTGACATAAATGATTTCATTCTCTTGTCATTTTCCTTCGTCATAGTATTATTATTTCTAATTATATAAATGGAGAAAATAGATTATTAACAAGAGGAGTCACATTAACCACTAACAAACATCATTATGACAACATCATTCACTAGCCTTAAGAGAAAACCTTCGGAAACAAGATGGGAGAGAAACATGCCCCCTAATATTTATTGCAGAAAAGAATTAGGTCGTACCAAATATAGTGTACAAAAAGAATAGTAAAAGACATGGACCAATTATATTTTATTTTAACTCATAAACAAATAAAGTCAGATATAAAACAATTATTGTATTGTTCTCCTATAATTACCTTCTTACGCAAGAGGTGTTACATAATGGTAATCTTTCCCATATTTTTTGGAACTACTATAAATAAACATTCTAATGTGTGATGAGGATCGGACATGACAATATACAAAGTCCAAAAAAATTAAGACATAATTTTTTTGGAAATATTTCATTGGATGAAAAGTTAGACTTGTATTTTTAAAATCTAAGTTTTCATGTTTTAGTAGTTGGAAAGAAGAATAAAATTTGTGAAAATGTAAAGTGTTATACATGTGGTATAACTTGTAGTTCAATGGACCTCACACAATCATATATGAATATTTTTAATAAGAGATTTAAAAGAATAATACATAACACAATTTTTAATAAATGACAAGCTAAAAAATCTAATATAATAATTAAAATAAAAGATATTTATCAATTGCATTACTTTTTTACTAACCAACTATTTAGAAAATATTTATACAAAAAAACCTAATATATAAACGATTTTTACAAATATATAAATTTATTTTATAAATTACAATATCAAAATTATACTTTTATTTTCTTTTTCAATGACTTTTAATATGCTTACATGTTAAAAATATAAAAGATAAGAGTCATACTGCATATGACCATGCAGAGCTACCATGTGATATAACATGCCCGTATTTTTGCAATTTTGTTATTATTATTCTTAGATATAAGAAAAGGAACTTTTCACTCACTTTTAGATCATATGTTCTTCTTCCACTCAGTACTTGAAAAAGATAAAGAAGATAAGAAAGAAAAAGTGAAAGTAGAGAGAAGAGAGCAAAGGAAAAAAGAAAAAAAAAAGTAAACTTTCTAAAGTCTAGAAAGATTTAGTACAATTATATATAAACTCTCTAACAATATATATAAAATGACGAATAAAATATATATAAAATCAATATAAAAACGTTGTAAACTCCTCAGTTATTTTTATCTCATTAAATGATGTATTAATTAAACTAAACATTTAATAACCTTAAAGAGTGTTTGACCAACATTTCCCTAAAGATATATATAGCAAATCAAAGGGTGTATAAACAAATAATAGGGTGAGAAGAAACTAAAGCAAGCATTAGGTAAACATGGCTAGCAATATTGTAATTGGGAGACTTTTGGTGCTAGCATTTGCAGTCATACTCATACAATCTGCAACTGAAGTTCAGGCCTTAAGTTGTGTACAAAATTGTATTCTTGGATGCGGTGGTGAAGAGACATGTCTTGCTATATGTGTTGAGAGGTGTGGTACAAAACCACCACCAACAGGTTTTCTCAAAAACTAACCTCTAGTATTTCCTTTTTGTTTTGAAGGATCAAAAAGTAATAAAAAAATTTGGACTCATCTCCTGTATGAGAGTAATTAATGGATAAAATGTATAGCATATATATATAGAAAAAAATTAATGAAAGGTAAATTGTATGAAGATAAAATATGAAAACTATCCATAATTAATCTTATGGTATAGATAAATTTGAAATCATGTAGGTTAGGCATACTGTCCCATGTTCACCTTTCTTCCGATGTGTTCTGTATTTAAAGTGGGAATTGCAATGACGGACGTCACAGTTACAATTTCAAATGTACTCGAAAAAGTTCTTTAGTTTTTAAGAACATAAATGTGAGATTAAAATATCATATGCCTGCCATTTATCTTTATAAAGAGAGAGACTTGTCAACCTTTGGGTTGTTTTTTCATTCTCTAGCAATCATTTTATGGATGCAGTTGAATTTGATGGCATATCTCCAGCATGAAATCATAGGACTAAATGTAAGATTACTTTTGGAGCTTGTTTAAATGATTCTCACATTGACTTATCACAAGTAATACTATATTGGATTTTGAATTAGCTCTTGATTATCTCTTCATCATTATGAGTTTCTTAAGGATTTTATTATCATTGCAGTTGTAGAAAAGAAGGAAGTTCAAGCAATAAAGCAAACTGGAGCAGTAAATTAGAATTATTAAGTGAAGGTGGCAAAAGATATCACATTGTCATTATGTTACACAACATCTCTTTTGTTTTTACATATGGTTCTATGAAATAAAAAGGTTATGTTCTAAAATAATTTACAATGTGCCAAATGATTTTTCACTAGTGTGTTTATCATTAAATTTTTTGTTTTTCGTTGCTTTTTTATAATTCAGCACATCTAATAATTATCTAATGTGTGTTTGTAAATTAGTTTCTGAAATTTATACATTTCTAATTTAAAAAAAAAAAACACAGATGAAACTTCCTTCTAGAGGCAAAAAATAGTTTCTCCATATACACCTATAGTCTTGTCAATTCAAGAAAGCATGTCAGTCATTGCCTACTTGGAAGTAAACAAAATCGTCATAATTTCAAATGGTGTGATGTCAATCTGGGCCAGTTTCAATCGACAAGGCCATATCATGCATGAATAAGGTAATAGTTGGGCTTATTTACCTTCGACCTAAAATTTCAGTTCAAGATTAAGGAATCTTTAGGCTCAATAGGTAGTCCACACTAATTAAACATGAAATATAGGACAATCTTATGATTTTTAGGGCCTAACAATGAGACAAACAAAGTAGTGTCAATTATAGACTTGAAAAGAAAAACAATTTCCTTAAATTCTGAAAGTTTAATTATGATATCAACCCAATTATTATATTAAGCATTATTTAGAAAATAAGCAATAAGTGTGTTCACATATTTTCCTCTCCATTTACATCCCAATATATAAGATTCTTATTTTTATTTTCTTCACCTTGTATAATTTTATTTTGTCTTGCAATAAATGATTTCATTCCCTTGTCATTTTCCTTCGTCATAGAATTATTATTTCTAATTATATAAACAAAGAAAATAGAATGAGTTATGATTCTTTCACGAACTACAAAGATTATTGACAAGAGGAGTCACGTTAACCACTAACAAACATCATTATGACATCATCATTCACTAGCTTTAAGAGAAATCCTTCAGAAAGGAGATCGGAGAGAAACATGCTTCCTAATATTTCTTGCAGAAAAGAATTAGCTTGTACCAAATATAGTGTACAAAAAGAATAGTAAAAGACATGGACCAATTATATTTTATTTCAACTCATAAACAAATAAAGTTAGATATAAAACAATTATTGTACTCCTTTCTCGTAATTACCTTCTTACTCAAGAGATGTTACCTAATGGCACTCTTTCCCACATTTTTTAGAACTATCATAAATAAACATTTTAATGTGTGATGAGAATCGGACATGACAATATACAAAGTCCAAATAAATTAAGACATAAATTTTTTGGGAATATTTTGTTGGTTGAAAAGTTAGACTTGTATTTTTAAAATCTAAGTTTTTGTGTTCTAGTTGTTGGAAAGGAGAATAAAATTTTTGAAATTGAAAAGTGTTATACATATGGTATAACTTCTAGTTCAATGGACCTCTCACAATCATTTATGAATATTTTTAATAACAAATTTAAAAGTATATATTATACATAACATAATTTTTAATAAATGACAATTTAAAATATCTAATATAATAATTAAAATAAAAGACATTTATCAATTGCATTATTTTTTTACTAACCAACTATTTAGAAAATATTTATACAAAAAACCTAATATGTAAACGATTTTTACAAATATATAAATTAATTTTATAAATTAAAATATCAAAAATTTCCTCTTATTTTTTTAATGCCATTTAATATGCTTACATGTAAAAAGTATAAAAGATTATAGTCGTACCGCATATGACCATGTTGAGCTACTATGTGACATAACATGCCCGTATTTTTGCAATATTATTTTTATTATTCTTGGATATAAGAAAAGGAACTTTTCACTCGATTTTAGATCATACGTTCCTCTCCAACTAAGTACTTGAAAATGATAAAGAAGATAAGAAAGAAAAGGAGAAAGAAGAGAGAAAAGAGCTGAAGAAAAAGGAAAAAAAAAAGTAAACTTTCTAAAGTCTAAAAATTCAATTAATTGACTACTTTAGGTACAAATAGTTGTACACACCTAATTTTCAAGAAAAGATTTAGTACAATTATATATAAATGCTTCAATAATATATATATCTTATTTTTTTATACATCATTTTCTTCTTAAAGGTTAATACATTAGGAACCTTCACCTTATCTTACTAACTTAGACTAAGATTTTGTATAGGTTAACACCTACAAAATCAATTATCTTTAACCTTAATTTTTACTTTTATACTTAATTACCTCATAGCTTTTAATAATCTGTTTTCCAAAATTAATATAGAAATGTTGTAAACTCCTCAGTTATTTTTATCTCATTAAATGATGTATTAATTAAACTAAACATTTAATAACCTTAAAGAGTGTTTGACCAACATTTCCCAAAACATATATATAGCAAATCAAAGGGTGTAAAAACAAATAATAGGGTGAGAAGAAACTAAAGCAAGCATTAGGTAAACATGGCTAGAAATATTGTAATTGGGAGACTTTTGGTGTTAGCATTTGCACTCATACTCATACAATCTACAACTGAAGTTCAGGCCTTAAGCTGTGTACAAAATTGTATTCTTGGATGTGGCACTGAAGCGACATGTCTTTCTCTATGTGTTGAGCGGTGTGGTACGAAACCACCACCAACAGGTTTTCTCAAAAACTAACCACTAGTATTTCTTTTTTACTTTGAAGGATCAAAATGTAATAAACAAATTTGGACCCATTCCTTGTATAGAGTAATAAATGGATAAATGTATAGCATATATATATATATAGAAAAAAAATAATGAAAGGTAAATTTTATAAAGATAAAATATGAAAACTATTCATAATTAATCTTGTGGTAGAGATAAATTGGAAATCGAGTAGGTTAGGCACACAGTCCCATGTTTCACCTTTCTTTGGGTGTCTTCTATATTTAAAGTGGGTATTGCAATGACAGATGTCACAGTAACAATTTCAAATTTGCTCGAAAAATTTTTTTAGTTTTCAATAACATATATGTGAGATTAAAATATAATATGTCTACCATTTATCTTTTATAAAGAGAGAGACTTGTCAACCTTTTGGTTGTTTTTTCATTTTCTAACTATCATTTTATGGATGCAGTTGAATTTGATGGCATATCTCCAGCATGAAATCATAGGACTACATGTAAGATTACTTTTTGAGCTCGTTTAAATGATTCTCACATGGACTTATCACAAGTGATACTATATTGGATTTTGAATTAGCTCTTGATTATCTCTTCATCATTACGAGTTTCTTAAAGATTTTATTATCGTTGCAGCTCTAGAAAAGAAGGAAGTTCAAGCAATAAAGCAAACTGGAGCAGTAAATTAGAATTATAAAGTGAAGGTGGCAAAAGATATCGCATTGTCATTACATTACAAAACATCTCTTTTGTGTTTACATATGGTTCTATGAAATAAAAAAGTTATGTCCTGAAATAATTTAAAATGCGCCAATTGATTTTTCACTAGTGTGTTTATCATTAAATTTTTTGTTTTCAATTGCATTTTTATAAGATTTACTTCCACACATCTAATAACTATCTAATGCGTGTTGGTAAATAAGTTTCTCAAATTTATACATTTCTAATTTAAAAAAAAAAATACACAAAGGAAACTTCCTTCAAGAGGCAAAAAATACTTTCTCCATACACACCTATTGTTGTAAATTCAAGAAAGCATGTCAATCATTGCTGACCTGGAAATCATTGATGTTAAAATAATTGTTAGCATGTAAAATGATTATAAAAGATGTGATTAATAATTTATTTTATTCTTAATAACTTAATTACTAATTTCTTATTTAAATTTATGAATTAAATATTATACCTTACCAATGACTTATACAATTCATTTTCTATATTGTACTAATTTAATTGACTATAATTAAAATAAATATTATATTTATCAAATATAAAAAATATACTTGTTTAAAAAAAAACTTATCAAAAAAGAGACCAAAATAAAAAACAAAAAAAAATTGTAATTCATCAAACTAAAAGTAATTTGCTCACAAAGAAAAATAATTTATGTTATTTTACTATCTTTGAGGAATCCATCTCGTGAAATTTTGTTAACATAAAAAAAAATATCATATGGTACAATATCAAGATGATGATAAAAAATTGGAACATTTATGAATTCTTTATGAATATAATTATGTAATGTTGTTGTCATAATAACAATATTTCTTTGCACTTTAAATAAATAACATAACATCAAATAAGATATCTTCTATCTTCTCTTTCATACTCCAAATGCTCTTTCAATACAACTTCATAATGATAAATATGCATAATTAAAGATTTCATTACATCCTCTTAGTGGTCAACTGTTTTGAAATTTAGGTAAATGATATTTTATACTTTTATAATATCCATCAATAAGATAATATTTTCTTATATTTATTTATAAAAGAATTTTGAAATCAATAATTTCTTATATAAAATATTTATTTGAAAAGAAAAAAATATGTTATGATTAGTACTTGTTAGGGGGCGTGGGAATTAAGATCTAGATTATTAATAGTTGAAATAAAAATGTGTACATCAAGTGTTTTATCCTCCTATCAAGCTAACATGAAAGTGAACTACATATCAAAATAACATGCTACCATGATATTCTATATTAGTATGACTTTTCTTTCAATAAATCATACTTTATCTTCCATAGGAATACTTGTACATACATCTGTTCCATCTATTACTCTAGTGCAATCCTATTATTAAAACATACTCATGCTTATATCTAATTGATAAAATTAAATTTAGATTACAAGAAGTTTAAACAAAAGTTAATTATTTGCTATTATAAAAATATTATCAAAAAAGTGCCTTGAAATGCAACCTATATCTACTATCATAGAGGATTTTTGGTGGCATATATCTACTATCATAGAGGATTTTTGATGATATCTTTTGCAAGTGATAAAACTATCGATACGATTTTGCAAAATTTTTGCTAACTGCTTCCCCCAAGTGCTAAAATTATTTGCCAATTGATCTATTGGATTCAACCATAGTAATTATGTATAAAAAGATGCACACTTTCTCAATTTAAGATATACTCTACAAAGGCATTAACCCATAATTCTATTGTAGATTAGTGCATAAATAAAGTAATATTCCTTTATCTATTTTGAACATATTCAAACATCCTACCTCATTGTTTTATATTAATTCAATCACCTATTTTATTCCTATTTGATGTAAGGTTATACAAGGTTTTCTTTGTGTATATATTTATAATGATAGGTATGAATAACACCAATGGTAGTCACTTCCAATAATGAGAGTCAATCTTCATTGTTAGCATCATTATCATTGTATTCTCCATAAAGATTTTCATAATCATTAGTCATATCTATGAAAAAAAAAAAGAATATATCTATATTAATATGTAAAACACTAGATGTACCAAAAGTTTCTTAGCTTAGTTAAAAAAAAATAAATGAAAAAAATGATCATTAATAAATATATCCAATAATATGTAATGTCATGTACATCAAAATATGTTAGTAACTAGAGAAACGAACATGTCTATTTAATCTAAGGCATCTTTTGGGTTTTGTGCTACTTAATTTGATAATGCAACTAATGCAACTTGGCTTATTTAGTCATCAATGCAAAATGAATATCTTTATTTCTACTCTCTTAGATTAAATCTATGGTATCCATAAAAGGTCACTATCTTCTTCAACACTTGTTAAAGAATGGAAATCCTTTATAACATCACGTAAAAAACATCTTGGCAACCCTGTTTTCCTATTTTTAACAACATTATGAATCAACAAATCAATTGTTTCGTTAAAAGTAGCTTCCCCTTTATATTGTCATTTTGTACCCTTTAGATCCTTTTTTCACATGTAAATTTGATTTAATAACTCTTTTCTTATTGGTCTCATTTCTTTTTGCTACATCACTTGTGTTAATATTTACATTCCCTTGCTGTATCTTAGAACCTTTAAATAATTTATCTATGGAATCAATAAGGTTAACTTTTACATCTAACTTCTAATACAACACTTTTTTATTAAGTTAGATGATTAGTCTCAACACCATCACTAATGCATAAAGTAGTCGACGAAGGTGTAATAACATATCTTCCTATGGCCACTAGATCCCTAAATAGGACATCTAACTTTTTCTTGACTTCTAGTTCAATACTAGATTCTTGAAATCCTTTCATAGGTAGATTAGCCAACATTGTTGTAAAATAAAGGGCATTGTTAGTATCCTAAACTTATCAAAAACATTATTTTTGAGTAAAAAAGAACAATGTTAAAACTCACCTTAATCCACTCTTCTCACCATGTCTTAATAACAAAAATTGTTCCTTTTATGGGATCCCATCTCAATCAGGTCTCTTTTTTGTACTTCCTTCCATTGCCTTTAATCCCTTTTTAGTACATCTTGTTTCTTAACCAATGTTTGTTATACTTACATTTACTTTTTTATTTTTTTCTATTAAAATAAAAATACAATTTAGTGTTTGCCTTTTTTGTTTGGTGGTGGCTAAAAGCAACAAATTGTAGTTTTTCCAAAACCTCTATTTCAAGAGGTGTGTGTGTTTAAGTAGAGAAGAATAATGTTAAAACTCACCTTAATTTGCTCTTACCACCATGTCTTAATAACAAGAATTGTTCATTTCATGTGATCCCATCTCAATCAGGTCTCTTTTATGTAGTTGTTTCCATTGCCTCTAATCCCTTTTTAGTACATTTTGTTTTTCAACCAATATTTGTTATACATACATTTACTTTTTTTTTTTTTGAAACTCTTCAACAATGATGGTGAAAGAATTAAGGATATATTTTTCTATTAAAATAAAAACAGAATTAGTTTTTGCCTTTTTTGTTTGGTGGTGGCTAAAAGCAACAAATTGTTGCTTTTCCAAAACCTCGATTTTAGGTGGTGTGTATGTCTCTAAAACACATTATTTAAAAGTAAAACCAAGCACTCTTTTAGTTGTTTAGGTCCAAACTAGTTTTTACTCACCTTAATACAAGTTGAAAAACACTACCAAAGAGGGTTATACTTGTAGATCCCATCTTTAATGATCTAATAGAAATTTTAGTGGATTGGATTTAAAAAAAAATTAATAGAACAAAAATAGATTTTTTCTTTTTTTGATAATTCAGAAAACAACCATATAACATTAAATTGATGAATTTCAAGTCATAAGTCTTGAAATGAAAATTTTTTGAGCCATAAGGTGCAAAATTGTCCCTAATTAAAATTGATCATTGGTAAAGGAGGCCATAATTAAAATAAATCATTTGTAAATGAATTCATAAATAAAGTCTATGATGTTGGCATGAATGTGTCCATTTAATAGCCTTTACACTAAGAGAGAACTTAAATAAGGAATGAAAAGTTCCACCCAATGTAAGAGATTTGTGGTAATTTGGCATGTCTCATTCCATATTGGTTTAAGTTTGAATCCCCTTAACAACATCCCCTTCAATTTTAAGGAAATTATAAAGATTTATAGTTAAGGTACTATTGGGTTTTGTATTTGCTACGTTACGGTGATGAAATCTATAGAAGAGTTGATGCATGGATGACTTATAAGGATCCATTGGGCATTCATGAAAGGACAATGACATGTTCGAGCGCTAAAAAAATGAAAAAAGTACTAAATGGGCTGATTGAGAATATTCAAACTAATCAAGTTGCAAATGGTGTGAATTCAAATTTGAAAGAAGGCCAAAACTTTATTAATATGATTGGAATGCTTAATGGTCTCTAATTTTACAATTTTTAAGGTTGTTATTTCAACTTATAAAAAGATTTGATTTCATTGTTATAAGGTAGGCGATTATGTCAATTGAAAAGTGAGAATTTTTTCTTTCTATTCTTTTAAGAACTAAAGAACTTATCAAGAACTAACTCTTTTTATGATGTTTAATGTGACTTATTACTCTTAAATTCATTCTTTTCTAGAGTGTGACATCTATATCTTTCTTTATACTTTAGGTTCATGATCCTTTAAACATTAGGTCTAGGGTTTGAGGATTGAAATTTGATTTAACTTTCTTGGATTTTTACTCAATTTCCTCTACATGTTAAGTCCCTAAGACCCATCTTTTGGGGTTCACATCAGTTGATATGAGAGTTTGGCTCCAATTCAAGTTTTCTTATTAAAATTTAAGTTTTTCTCTTGTTATTCTTCTTAGCAACATTTTATGTTTTCTTATTAAAATTTAAGTTTTTCTTTTGTTATTCTTCTTAGCAACATTTTATACCCTTTTGTTCTTTTAATCTACAAACCCTAGTTTATCTCTTCTTGTTCTTAAATTCACATAAAAAAAAAAGAACTAGAGAAGGAAGAAAAGAAGAAAGAAAAAAAAAAGAACAAAAGATTATAATTGGTTTATTCCTATTTGATAAGTAAACCCTATTTAATTAAGTTAAAGGAGTAGACCTTGTTGCTTTCTAATTCCTACACGAATTCAAATTTAATTATTCTCCTTTTATTTATTGCAATTTAATCTTATTGCTTTTTTCTATTCATAACTTTTATTCATTATGCTTTTCTAAATTTCTTTGATTCTAATTTATTGGAATTAATTAGTCATAAAATGACTTTGATTGAGGTTTTTTAATTTAGTAAAGAATTGAGAGAGAAAATTTAAGTAGTAAAAGGTAAGAGTATAAACACATATAAAAAAAATCTTTAAAAAGTATAAACATGTGGTGGTGTGACACTATTTTTAAGTGAAATATATAAAGGAGTGTTTTGTTAAGGTATCTTAGCCATGTTGTGTAGAATTAACACTATGTCTTCGAAAGATAAAGGTGGAGCTAAGAAGGAGGGCAACGATGTGTCATTCATGATCAAATTTATGCAAATACAATTTAAGTGAATGAAGATCAAATTTACTAATATAAAAGATATGTTGAAGAAACAAGCCAATACAATAGCAAAATTACCAAGGAGGTTTGGGAGCCGTAAGGTTCTTAGTACAAAAAAGTATAAGAGATAAGACTATGGTCATGTAAATAATGTAGAAGCTAATGAATTTGATGATCCAACTACTTTGATCAAATTTGTCAATAATAGAAATGGTCAAAAAGATCATAAGAAGTAAGACACCTATGATTGTAATTTTGGAAGCATTAAATGAAAATTCCTCTAGTCTAAGGAAAAAATAATCAACAAACCTATTTAAAATGGGAGAAGAAGGTTGAATTGGTCTTTAGCTATCACAACTACTTTAAAGAGAAAAATTGAAACTTGTTGTAGTTAAATGTATAGATTATGTTATTATTTGTTAGGATTAACTTGTTATGACTAGGAGAAGGAATCGCGAAAGGTTTACTAATATATGGGAGGAGATGAAGGCTATCATGATAAAAGGTTTCATCCTTAATCACTATTATAGGGATTTGTTTTAAAGGCTATAAGGGCTCACTTAAGGCACCAAAAGTGTGGAGCATTACCATAAGGAGATGGAAATTACCATGATATAGGCTAATATGGAGGAGGATAGAGAAGTAACCATGACTTGGTTCTTATAAGGGTTGAATAAAGATATTGTTAATGTTGTTGAATAGTAGTACTATGTGGAGTTGAAAGACGTGGTGTATATGATAATGAAAGTTTAGAGGCAACTTAAACAAAAAGGTTCTACATGATTTGGATAGATTTTGGGTTCTACTTCTTCCTAAAAGCTGAATTGGAGTAAAAAGGAAAAGAGGGCTTATTACAATTGTAAGGTTGAATCATATAAGAGTAAGGAAGTGAGCCATAATAAGTAAAAAAGTAATTTTAATTTCAGACCTAGTAAAATTAGAGATATTAAATGTTTTAAATGTCTAGGAAGGGGACATATTGCATCTCAGTGTTCTAATAAGCATACCATGGTGTTGTGGGATAGTGGAAATATTAATACTAAAATTGAGTTTGATGATGACTCTATGCCATCATTAAATGATACAAGTGATGGAGAGGAGTACCTAATTGAGGGAGATATGTTGGTGACTAGACAAGTATTGAGCAAACAAACAAAACAAGATGATGAAGTGCAAAAAGATAATATCTTCTCTACATAATGTCATATCAAAGATAAGGTAAGTAATATGATCGTTGATAAGGGTAGTTGTATAAATATAGCTAGCACTACTTTAGTTGAAAAGTTTATTTTAGTTACCATGAAACACCTTAGCTCATAGAAGTTTTAATAATTGAATTGGTGTGGTGAAATTAAGGTAAATAAGAAGGGGTTAGTACTGTTTACTATTGGGAGATATGCTAAAGAGGTCTTATGTGATGTTGTACCCTTACAAGCTGGGTATATTTTGTTGGAAAGACCATGACAATATGGTTAGCATGTCATACTTGATAAGTTTAAGAATAGGTACTCTTTTGTAATAAATGATAAACCTATTACTCTTAGACTTTTAACACCTTAAAAAGTTTATGAAAATTGATCAGGGATTAAAAAAGAGAGAGCGAGGAGAAAAAAAATTAAGGCTGAGAGGGGAAAGGAGGGGAAGAAATGAGAGAAAAGAGATGATACCAAGAGAAAGAAGAAAAAGAGTACGAGAAAAAAAATTAAGAGTTTATATACAAAAGAGAGTGATGTTAAAAGAGTTTTCTATTCAACATAACTTATTGTAGTACTTATGTACACAGAGACTTATTTTAGCATTAATGACTTTAACTCTTCTTTACCTAGTGTTATTGTTTCTCTTTTGCAAGAATTTGGTGATGTTTTTTTCCCAAGAACTAGGTGGTTTGCCACCTTTGAGGGAAATAAAATATTAGATTAAATTCATCCATGGTGCAACAATTCCAAATTGATTGAGCTATATAAGTAATCTTAAGGAGACAAAGGAGTTTAAAAGGCAAGTTGATGAACTTATGACAAAAGGATATGTGAGGGACAACATTGTTAATGTATAGTTATAATATTGGTTGTATCCAAGAAAGATGAGACTTGGAGAATGTGCATTGATTGTAAAATAGCCAACAAAATCACTAAAAGTTGACCAATTGCTTATTTCAATGAAAAACTAAGTGGAGCAGCTCTTAATATCCTGCTTATGATAAGGACATGTATGCATTGGAATTAGATTTAGAGACATGGTAATACTACCTTTGGCCCAAAGAGTTTATCATCCATACTGACCATGAATCCTTGAAATACTTAAAAGGCAAGGAAAGTTGAACAGGAAACATGCTAAATAGGTCAAATTCATTGCAACCTTTCCTTGTGCTATCAAATATTAACAAGGAGACTGTGGTAGTTGATGCATATTCTTGTAAGTATGCCTTTGTGTCCTACACTTAATGCAAAATTATTTGGATTTGAGTACATTAAAAATTTTTATGTCAAAGATCCTAACTTTACTAATGTGTATAGCGTATGTGAAAGTCAGCTCCTAGGAAATTTTATAAGTATAAGAGTATCTTATTTTGGAAAATCATTTATGTGTACCTATGATTTTTAAGGAAGTTAGTTCTTAGTGAGTATTTCTTTTGGCCACACATGAAACGAGATATTAAGAGGGTGAGCAAGAAGTGTATAACATGCAAATAAGTTAAATTAGAGTTTTACCCCATGACTCACACACCTCTTTACCTATACTTAACCAATACTAAGTTGATTTATCTATGAGCTTTGTGATAGGGCTGCTATAGTAAAAAAAGGGTAAAAATTCTATACTTGTTATTGTTAATAGGTTTTTAAAGATGACATATTTCATCTTATGTCATATAAACTAACGATCAAATAATGTGATTGATTTATCCTTTAGAGTCATAGTATACTTATAGGACATGCCTTAGAGTATCATTTTAGATTGAGATACATAGTTCTTGAAACTACTTCTAAAACACTTTGTGGGTTAAATTAGGTTACTAAACTAGTGTTCTCAACCATTTGCCATCTACAAATATATGGTTAAACCAAGGTAATTAATTGAACTCCTTTTACTTTGTTGTGTGCTATTATTCGAATGAATTTTAGAAATGTGGAAGATTATTTGTTGCAAGTAAGAGTTCATATATAATAAGAATGTTCATTTTGCTACTAGTTACGCTTCATTTGAAATCTGTGTATTGGTTTTAATCCTTTAACTCCTTTGGATTTGACATCTTTCTCTATTGATAAGTATGTTAGTTTAGATGGTGATTGCAAGGTTGAAATAGAGAAGAAGTGCGACGAGAAGATGTGCCAACAAATTGCAAAACAAACTAAGTAATATGCAACTTATACCAAAAAAGGGCAAGAGAAGGTAGTATTTAAATTTGGTGATTGGGTTTGAGTGCATATGCATAAGAAATGTTTCAGATTTAGAGGTGCTTAAGCTACAAGCTAAAAGAATTTTTAGTGCCCCCACTCATTACAAGTAAGTCGACTTAAAACTCTTGAAACCAATTCAACTTAATTTGTTTTGTTGAAAAAGCTAATAATTCATAACTAAACTTGACTTAAAATAAAAAAAAAAACCTCAAATTGAATAACTTATATCCAAGGTGACTTGAAACCTAAATAATTCAAATCTTAAATGGTCAAAAACCCAAATAATTCAAATTTGAAATTATTTGAATTCAAAATAACCCAAAACTTGAGCTTATGTAACTTGAAACCCATAACAATTCAAACTAGTTTAAATTAAATTCAACTTGAAATTTTAATTTATTTTAACTTGTATTAGAGTAATAAATGGATAAAATGTATTAGCATATATAGTATATAGAAAAAAAAATAATGAAAGGTAAATTTTATAAAGATAAAATATGAAAACTATTCATAATTAATCTTGTGTAGAGATAAATTGGAAATCGAGTAGGTTAGGCACACAGTCCCATGTTTCGCCTTTCTTTGGGTGTCTTCTATATTTAAAGTGGTATTGCAATGACAGATGTCACAGTAACAATTTCAAATTTGCTCGAAAAATTTTTTTAGTTTTCAATAACATATATGTGAGATTAAAATATAATATGTCTACCATTTATCTTTTATAAAGAGAGAGACTTGTCAACCTTTTGGTTGTTTTTTCATTTTCTAACTATCATTTTATGGATGCAGTTGAATTTGATGGCATATCTCCAGCATGAAATCATAGGACTACATGTAAGATTACTTTTTGAGCTCGTTTAAATGATTCTCTCATGGACTTATCACAAGTGATACTATATTGGATTTTGAATTAGCTCTTGATTATCTCTTCATCATTATGAGTTTCTTAAAGATTTTATTATCGTTGCAGCTCTAGAAAAGAAGGAAGTTCAAGCAATAAAGCAAACTGGAGCAGTAAATTAGAATTATAAAGTGAAGGTGGCAAAAGATATCGCATTGTCATTACATTACAAAACATCTCTTTTGTGTTTACATATGGTTCTATGAAATAAAAAAGTTATGTCCTGAAATAATTTAAAATGCGCCAATTGATTTTTCACTAGTGTGTTTATCATTAAATTTTTTGTTTTCAATTGCATTTTTATAAGATTTACTTCCACACATCTAATAACTATCTAATGCGTGTTGGTAAATAAGTTTCTCAAATTTATACATTTCTAATTTAAAAAAAAAAACACAAAGGAAACTTCCTTCAAGAGGCAAAAATACTTTCTCCATACACACCTATTGTTGTAAATTCAAGAAAGCATGTCAATCATTGCTGACCTGGAAATCATTGATGTTAAAATAATTGTTAGCATGTAAAATGATTATAAAAGATGTGATTAATAATTTATTTTATTCTTAATAACTTAATTACTAATTTCTTATTTAAATTTATGAATTAAATATTATACCTTACCAATGACTTATACAATTCATTTTCTATATTGTACTAATTTAATTGACTATAATTAAAATAAATATTATATTTATCAAATATAAAAAATATACTTGTTTATAAAAAAAACTTATCAAAAAAGAGACCAAAATAAAAAACAAAAAAAATTGTAATTCATCAAACTAAAAGTAATTTGCTCACAAAGAAAAATAATTTATGTTATTTTACTATCTTTGAGGAATCCATCTCGTGAAATTTTGTTAACATAAAAAAAATATCATATGGTACAATATCAAGATGATGATAAAAAATTAGAACATTTATGAATTCTTTATGAATATAATTATGTAATGTTGTTGTCATAATAACAATATTTCTTTGCACTTTAAATAAATAACATAACATCAAATAAGATATCTTCTATCTTCTCTTTCATACTCCAAATGCTCTTTCAATACAACTTCATAATGATAAATATGCATAATTAAAGATTTCATTACATCCTCTTAGTGGTCAACTGTTTTGAAATTTAGGTAAATGATATTTTATACTTTTATAATATCCATCAATAAGATAATATTTTCTTATATTTATTTATAAAAAGAATTTTGAAATCAATAATTTCTTATATAAAATATTTATTTGAAAAGAAAAAAATATGTTATGATTAGTACTTGTTAGGGGGCGTGGGAATTAAGATCTAGATTATTAATAGTTGAAATAAAAATGTGTACATCAAGTGTTTTATCCTCCTATCAAGCTAACATGAAAGTGAACTACATATCAAAATAACATGCTACCATGATATTCTATATTAGTATGACTTTTCTTTCAATAAATCATACTTTATCTTCCATAGGAATACTTGTACATACATTTGTTCCATCTATTACTCTAGTGCAATCCTATTATTAAAACATACTCATGCTTATATCTAATTGATAAAATTAAATTTAGATTACAAGAAGTTTAAACAAAAGTTAATTATTTGCTATTATAAAAATATTATCAAAAAAGTGCCTTGAAATGCAACCTATATCTACTATCATAGAGGATTTTTGGTGGCATATATCTACTATCATAAAGGATTTTTGATGATATCTTTTGCAAGTGATAAAACTATCGATACGATTTTGCAAAATTTTTGCTAACTGCTTCCCCCAAGTGCTAAAATTATTTGCCAATTGATCTATTGGATTCAACCATAGTAATTATGTATAAAAAGATGCACACTTTCTCAATTTAAGATATACTCTACAAAGGCATTAACCCATAATTCTATTGTAGATTAGTGCATAAATAAAGTAATATTCCTTTATCTATTTTGAACATATTCAACATCCTACCTCATTGTTTTATATTAATTCAATCACCTATTTTATTCCTATTTGATGTAAGGTTATACAAGGTTTTCTTTGTGTATATATTTATAATGATAGGTATGAATAACACCAATGGTAGTCACTTCCAATAATGAGAGTCAATCTTCATTGTTAGCATCATTATCATTGTATTCTCCATAAAGATTTTCATAATCATTAGTCATATCTATGAAAAAAAAAAGAATATACCTATATTAATATGTAAAACACTAAATGTACCAAAAGTTTCTTAGCTTAGTTAAAAAAAAAATAAATGAAAAAAATGATCATTAATAAATATATCCAATAATATGTAATGTCATGTACATCAAAATATGTTAGTAACTAGAGAAACGAACATGTCTATTTAATCTAAGGCATCTTTTGGGTTTTGTGCTACTTAATTTGATAATGCAACTAATGCAACTTGGCTTATTTAGTCATCAATGCAAAATGAATATCTTTATTTCTACTCTCTTAGATTAAATCTATGGTATCCATAAAAGGTCACTATCTTTTTCAACACTTGTTAAAGAATGGAAATCCTTTATAACATCACGTAAAAAACATCTTGGCAACCCTGTTTTCCAATTTTTAACAACATTATGAATCAACAAATCAATTGTTTCGTTAAAAGTAGCTTCCCCTTTATATTGTCATTTTGTACCCTTTAGATCCTTTTTTCACATGTAAATTTGATTTAATAACTCTTTTCTTATTGGTCTCATTTCTTTTTGCTACATCACTTGTGTTAATATTTACATTCCCTTGCTGTATCTTAGAACCTTTAAATAATTTATCTATGGAATCAATAAGGTTAACTTTTACATCTAACTTCTAATACAACACTTTTTTATTAAGTTAAATGATTAGTCTCAACACCATCACTAATGCATAAAGTAGTCGACGAAGGTGTAATAACATATCTTCCTATGGCCACTAGATCCCTAAATAGGACATCTAACTTTTTCTTGACTTCTAGTTCAATACTAGATTCTTGAAATCCTTTCATAGGTAGATTAGCCAACATTGTTGTAAAATAAAGGGCATTGTTAGTATCCTAAACTTATCAAAAACATTATTTTTGAGTAAAAAAGAACAATGTTAAAACTCACCTTAATCCACTCTTCTCACCATGTCTTAATAACAAAAATTGTTCCTTTTATGGGATCCCATCTCAATCAGGTCTCTTTTTTGTACTTCCTTCCATTGCCTTTAATCCCTTTTTAGTACATCTTGTTTCTTAACCAATGTTTGTTATACTTACATTTACTTTTTTATTTTTTTCTATTAAAATAAAAATACAATTTAGTGTTTGCCTTTTTTGTTTGGTGGTGGCTAAAAGCAACAAATTGTAGTTTTTCCAAAACCTCTATTTCAAGAGGTGTGTGTGTTTAAGTAGAGAAGAATAATGTTAAAACTCACCTTAATTTGCTCTTACCACCATGTCTTAATAACAAGAATTGTTCATTTCATGTGATCCCATCTCAATCAGGTCTCTTTTATGTAGTTGTTTCCATTGCCTCTAATCCCTTTTTAGTACATTTTGTTTTTCAACCAATATTTGTTATACATACATTTACTTTTTTTTTTTTTTGAAACTCTTCAACAATGATGGTGAAAGAATTAAGGATATATTTTTCTATTAAAATAAAAACAGAATTAGTTTTTGCCTTTTTTGTTTGGTGGTGGCTAAAAGCAACAAATTGTTGCTTTTCCAAAACCTCGATTTTAGGTGGTGTGTATGTCTCTAAAACACATTATTTAAAAGTAAAACCAAGCACTCTTTTAGTTGTTTAGGTCCAAACTAGTTTTTACTCACCTTAATACAAGTTGAAAAACACTACCAAAGAGGGTTATACTTGTAGATCCCATCTTTAATGATCTAATAGAAATTTTAGTGGATTGGATTTAAAAAAAATTAATAGAACAAAAATAGATTTTTTCTTTTTTTGATAATTCAGAAAACAACCATATAACATTAAATTGATGAATTTCAAGTCATAAGTCTTGAAATGAAAATTTTTTGAGCCATAAGGTGCAAAATTGTCCCTAATTAAAATTGATCATTGGTAAAGGAGGCCATAATTAAAATAAATCATTTGTAAATGAATTCATAAATAAAGTCTATGATGTTGGCATGAATGTGTCCATTTAATAGCCTTTACACTAAGAGAGAACTTAAATAAGGAATGAAAAGTTCCACCCAATGTAAGAGATTTGTGGTAATTTGGCATGTCTCATTCCATATTGGTTTAAGTTTGAATCCCCTTAACAACATCCCCTTCAATTTTAAGGAAATTATAAAGATTTATAGTTAAGGTACTATTGGGTTTTGTATTTGCTACGTTACGGTGATGAAATCTATAGAAGAGTTGATGCATGGATGACTTATAAGGATCCATTGGGCATTCATGAAAGGACAATGACATGTTCGAGCGCTAAAAAAATGAAAAAAGTACTAAATGGGCTGATTGAGAATATTCAAACTAATCAAGTTGCAAATGGTGTGAATTCAAATTTGAAAGAAGGCCAAAACTTTATTAATATGATTGGAATGCTTAATGGTCTCTAATTTTACAATTTTTAAGGTTGTTATTTCAACTTATAAAAAGATTTGATTTCATTGTTATAAGGTAGGCGATTATGTCAATTGAAAAGTGAGAATTTTTTCTTTCTATTCTTTTAAGAACTAAAGAACTTATCAAGAACTAACTCTTTTTATGATGTTTAATGTGACTTATTACTCTTAAATTCATTCTTTTCTAGAGTGTGACATCTATATCTTTCTTTATACTTTAGGTTCATGATCCTTTAAACATTAGGTCTAGGGTTTGAGGATTGAAATTTGATTTAACTTTCTTGGATTTTTACTCAATTTCCTCTACATGTTAAGTCCCTAAGACCCATCTTTTGGGGTTCACATCAGTTGATATGAGAGTTTGGCTCCAATTCAAGTTTTCTTATTAAAATTTAAGTTTTTCTCTTGTTATTCTTCTTAGCAACATTTTATGTTTTCTTATTAAAATTTAAGTTTTTCTTTTGTTATTCTTCTTAGCAACATTTTATACCCTTTTGTTCTTTTAATCTACAAACCCTAGTTTATCTCTTCTTGTTCTTAAATTCACATAAAAAAAAAGAACTAGAGAAGGAAGAAAAGAAGAAAGAAAAAAAAAGAACAAAAGATTATAATTGGTTTATTCCTATTTGATAAGTAAACCCTATTTAATTAAGTTAAAGGAGTAGACCTTGTTGCTTTCTAATTCCTACACGAATTCAAATTTAATTATTCTCCTTTTATTTATTGCAATTTAATCTTATTGCTTTTTTCTATTCATAACTTTTATTCATTATGCTTTTCTAAATTTCTTTGATTCTAATTTATTGGAATTAATTAGTCATAAAATGACTTTGATTGAGGTTTTTTAATTTAGTAAAGAATTGAGAGAGAAAATTTAAGTAGTAAAAGGTAAGAGTATAAACACATATAAAAAAAATCTTTAAAAAGTATAAACATGTGGTGGTGTGACACTATTTTTAAGTGAAATATATAAAGGAGTGTTTTGTTAAGGTATCTTAGCCATGTTGTGTAGAATTAACACTATGTCTTCGAAAGATAAAGGTGGAGCTAAGAAGGAGGGCAACGATGTGTCATTCATGATCAAAGTTATGCAAATACAATTTAAGTGAATGAAGATCAAATTTACTAATATAAAAGATATGTTGAAGAAACAAGCCAATACAATAGCAAAATTACCAAGGAGGTTTGGGAGCCGTAAGGTTCTTAGTACAAAAAAGTATAAGAGATAAGACTATGGTCATGTAAATAATGTAGAAGCTAATGAATTTGATGATCCAACTACTTTGATCAAATTTGTCAATAATAGAAATGGTCAAAAAGATCATAAGAAGTAAGACACCTATGATTGTAATTTTGGAAGCATTAAATGAAAATTCCTCTAGTCTAAGGAAAAAATAATCAACAAACCTATTTAAAATGGGAGAAGAAGGTTGAATTGGTCTTTAGCTATCACAACTACTTTAAAGAGAAAAATTGAAACTTGTTGTAGTTAAATGTATAGATTATGTTATTATTTGTTAGGATTAACTTGTTATGACTAGGAGAAGGAATCGCGAAAGGTTTACTAATATATGGGAGGAGATGAAGGCTATCATGATAAAAAGGTTTCATCCTTAATCACTATTATAGGGATTTGTTTTAAAGGCTATAAGGGCTCACTTAAGGCACCAAAAGTGTGGAGCATTACCATAAGGAGATGGAAATTACCATGATATAGGCTAATATGGAGGAGGATAGAGAAGTAACCATGACTTGGTTCTTATAAGGGTTGAATAAAGATATTGTTAATGTTGTTGAATAGTAGTACTATGTGGAGTTGAAAGACGTGGTGTATATGATAATGAAAGTTTAGAGGCAACTTAAACAAAAAGGTTCTACATGATTTGGATAGATTTTGGGTTCTACTTCTTCCTAAAAGCTGAATTGGAGTAAAAAGGAAAAGAGGGCTTATTACAATTGTAAGGTTGAATCATATAAGAGTAAGGAAGTGAGCCATAATAAGTAAAAAAGTAATTTTAATTTCAGACCTAGTAAAATTAGAGATATTAAATGTTTTAAATGTCTAGGAAGGGGACATATTGCATCTCAGTGTTCTAATAAGCATACCATGGTGTTGTGGGATAGTGGAAATATTAATACTAAAATTGAGTTTGATGATGACTCTATGCCATCATTAAATGATACAAGTGATGGAGAGGAGTACCTAATTGAGGGAGATATGTTGGTGACTAGACAAGTATTGAGCAAACAAACAAAACAAGATGATGAAGTGCAAAAAGATAATATCTTCTCTACATAATGTCATATCAAAGATAAGGTAAGTAATATGATCGTTGATAAGGGTAGTTGTATAAATATAGCTAGCACTACTTTAGTTGAAAAGTTTATTTTATTTACCATGAAACACCTTAGCTCATAGAAGTTTTAATAATTGAATTGGTGTGGTGAAATTAAGGTAAATAAGAAGGGGTTAGTACTGTTTACTATTGGGAGATATGCTAAAGAGGTCTTATGTGATGTTGTACCCTTACAAGCTGGGTATATTTTGTTGGAAAGACCATGACAATATGGTTAGCATGTCATACTTGATAAGTTTAAGAATAGGTACTCTTTTGTAATAAATGATAAACCTATTACTCTTAGACTTTTAACACCTTAAAAAGTTTATGAAAATTGATCAGGGATTAAAAAAGAGAGAGCGAGGAGAAAAAAAATTAAGGCTGAGAGGGGAAAGGAGGGGAAGAAATGAGAGAAAAGAGATGATACCAAGAGAAAAGAAGAAAAAGAGTACGAGAAAAAAAATTAAGAGTTTATATACAAAAGAGAGTGATGTGAAAAGAGTTTTCTATTCAACATAACTTATTGTAGTACTTATGTACACAGAGACTTATTTTAGCATTAATGACTTTAACTCTTCTTTACCTAGTGTTATTGTTTCTCTTTTGCAAGAATTTGGTGATGTTTTTTTCCCAAGAACTAGGTGGTTTGCCACCTTTGAGGGAAATAAAATATTAGATTAAATTCATCCATGGTGCAACAATTCCAAATTGATTAAGCTATATAAGTAATCTTAAGGAGACAAAGGAGTTTAAAAGGCAAGTTGATGAACTTATGACAAAAGGATATGTGAGGGACAACATTTGTTAATGTATAGTTATAATATTGGTTGTATCCAAGAAAGATGAGACTTGGAGAATGTGCATTGATTGTAAAATAGCCAACAAAATCACTAAAAGTTGACCAATTGCTTATTTCAATGAAAAACTAAGTGGAGCAGCTCTTAATATCCTGCTTATGATAAGGACATGTATGCATTGGAATTAGATTTAGAGACATGGTAATACTACCTTTGGCCCAAAGAGTTTATCATCCATACTGACCATGAATCCTTGAAATACTTAAAAGGCAAGGAAAGTTGAACAGGAAACATGCTAAATAGGTCAAATTCATTGCAACCTTTCCTTGTGCTATCAAATATTAACAAGGAGACTGTGGTAGTTGATGCATATTCTTGTAAGTATGCCTTTGTGCCTACACTTAATGCAAAATTATTTGGATTTGAGTACATTAAAAATTTTTATGTCAAAGATCCTAACTTTACTAATGTGTATAGCGTATGTGAAAAGTCAGCTCCTAGGAAATTTTATAAGTATAAGAGTATCTTATTTTGGGAAAATCATTTATGTGTACCTATGATTTTTTAAGGAAGTTAGTTCTTAGTTGAGTATTTCTTTTGGCCACACATGAAACGAGATATTAAGAGGGTGAGCAAGAAGTGTATAACATGCAAATAAGTTAAATTTAGAGTTTTACCCCATGACTCACACACCTCTTTACCTATACTTAACCAATACTAAGTTGATTTATCTATGAGCTTTGTGATAGGGCTGCTATAGTAAAAAAAGGGTAAAAATTCTATACTTGTTATTGTTAATAGGTTTTTAAAGATGACATATTTCATCTTATGTCATATAAACTAACGATCAAAATAATGCGATTGATTTATCCTTTAGAGTCATAGTATACTTATAGGACATGCCTTAGAGTATCATTTTAGATTGAGATACATAGTTCTTGAACTACTTCTAAAACACTTTGTGGGTTAAATTAGGTACTAAACTAGTGTTCTCAACCATTTGCCATCTACAAATATATGGTTAAACCAAGGTAATTAATTGAACTCCTTTTACTTTGTTGTGTGCTATTATTCAAATGAATTTAGAAATGTGGGAAGATTATTTGTTGCAAGTAGAGTTCATATATAATAAGAATGTTCATTTTGCTATTAGTTACGCTTCATTTGAAATCGTGTATTGTTTTAATCCTTTAACTCCTTTGGATTTGACATCTTTCTCTATTGATAAGTATGTTAGTTTAGATGGTGATTGCAAGGTTGAAATAGAGAAGAAGTTGCACGAGAAGATGTGCCAACAAATTGCAAAACAAACTAAGTAATATGCAACTTATACCAAAAAAGGGCAAGAGAAGGTAGTATTTAAATTTGGTGATTGGGTTTGAGTGCATATGCATAAGGAAATGTTTCAGATTTAGAGGTGCTTAAAGCTACAAGCTAAAAGAGATAGTCCATTTCAAGTGGTAGCATGGATTAATGACAATGCCTATAAGTTAGGCCTTGTCGATGAGTAAAATGTGAGTGCAACATTTAATATTTCTAATCTTTCTCCTTTTGATACAAGTGATAATTTGAGGAGAAATCTTTTTGAGGAGAGAGGGAATGATGAGATCTATGGAGGCAGTAATGCATGAAGGACTTTTAAGGATACAAACTTTGTTTTTATCCTAAATAATTTTGATGGTGCATTTAACAAGCTAGCATATTTAATTACCTCCAAATCATCAACAATATGTACACTTATAATGGCTCCTTCTTGAGGATTTGTTGGATGATCATTTAAAGGAAAGTCTTCCACAAGGTTGTCTACCATAACAATTATAAAGCAATCATCAAGCTTACTAGGGAATTTCATGACTTTGAATACATTGAACATTTTAATCTTGAACTTATATGGTGAGTTCACCCTTTTGCACATCTATCAAAGTTCCCAAATAGCTAGAATTGGCCTTTTACGAATAATAGGAATTTCACAATCCTCTACCATGTCCAAGATAATAAAATTTATAGGTAAAATTAGGTTTACAACCTTCATAAGGACATCTTTAGTTACCCCCCTTAAATGTTCCAAGTTTCTTATTGAAGCTACTTGACTTTAAAGATTGGTTCTTCACCATGTATTGCATAAACATCTCTTCCAATGTTGATTTCTTTTCTTGAGGTTGCTTAGGTTAAGAAATTCCTAGATAGCATAAAATCAATTTCTTGGTTGGTGGTTGTTGACTCATGTCATTGTTTTATGAAAAATTAAGGTGAATCTTCCATCTTGTATTGTTGAAGTTTGTGTAAGGATTGTGTTGCTACATGTTGTAATTGGCAACATATTGAACACTTTTATTATTCATAGAACATCTTTCACTAGATTAGCTACCACTACAAAGCTTACAACTCATTACACCTTGCACAACATTAACTTCCATTGGGTTGAATTTATTTTGTAGGGCTACCACTTTTGTAGTGATGATTGAAATGGCATTGAGCCCATAAACTCTAGCGACTCTCCTTTGAGCCATCCTCTTTGAATTCCACTGATAATTGTTTGAAGCCATCTCTTTAAGTAGGTTATATGCCTCATTAATAGTCTTGCTTGTCAAAACTCCTTTAATTGCAACATCATTGGTAGTTCGAGTGGAGCTAATGAGTCTATTGTGGAATGTTTGAACCTGAAGCTATTTAGGTAAACCATGGTGTGAACATCTTTGAAGTAAATCCTTGTATCTTGGTAGGTAAGAAGAATTTAGCAAGAAATTTTTGTGCGAACTCATCCAGTGGGGTGATGGAACCAAATGGTAATGAATTTAGCTAACTTTGCCTTGTCTTTATGTGAGAAAGGAAATAGCCTAAACCTGATTGCATGATTCAAACACCATTATGTTTGACTGAATCATAAATCTCCAAAAAAACTTGTAAGATGGAGGTTTAAATCATCATGTGGAAGGTCATCATATTGAATAACTATTGGGATCATTTGAATGATAGCCAATTTGATTTCACAATTATTGGCTTGTATAGTTAACCCCTTTATAATAGAATGGATTCCATTTACAAGAGGAATAAAATAATCTTTAAGCTCCTTTTTCTCCTCATTTGCATTAACCTCAAACATGATAAAAGTTGAAGCTTACTTTTTCTTGTTTCTCCTTATTTGAGAGATGGTCCTCTCAATCTCCTTATCAAATGGTACTAATTCAACTTTTTGAACTTGATATGCAAGAGCATAAATTGTACCTAAAAATTAAGAATGTAAATCCAAATTAAGACTAATCATTAGTGATATTAATATAAGTAAGAATAATGAACAATTCCTTAATAATGACACCATAAACTTATTGTTAGAATTTAAATACTTCAGCACACATGCAAGTATACACAATCAAAGAAGTAGTACAGTGAAGAATTTCTTTAAAGATCGATCCACAAAGAATTAAACTAAACTTACTAAGTACTAAAATTGCCGTAAATCATTTTTACTTAAAAGTTGGTAATGTTGGCAATGTTGCTAAACCTTAAGTATATAAGAAGTAAATTCAATAGTGCAATTGATAATGAAAAATAGCCCAAAGTATGTAATTTCATGTAACCATTAGTTTGATCAATTTAACAACCTCTTCTAATAAGTTGATAAACAAACTCCATTAAATTGAAACTTTATATTCCTATGTAAATTCATTTAAAGAAGCTCATTAATATTGAACATTCTTTCATAGTTTCACATCTTGCAAAGGTATATTCCTATCCAATGTAATGATATATCACTTTATTCATTTGCCTTAATTTAGGTTATCTCTTATAAGAATCATCTAAATCTTGCAATTCATTCAATTGTTGATCTGCCAATAAAAGCTTTATGAACAAAATAAAGCAAACAATCAATAATGTGACGTAGTTAACCAAGAGTGAAAAATCACGCAAACTTCAAGCTAAAGATCCATTACAATCTTAGAAAATGAATTCAATCCATGTTTGACATATTGAAATCAAACATGAACATCAATGAATATGAAAAAAGTGTGAAAATAGACTTAAAGGCACCAATGTTTGTTGCCTAGAACATAAAGACTAAAAATTTTTCAACTTTTTGATCCAAATCCTTGTAACAAGTTCTACTACTTCAAGTTTCCAAGTCCCAACTCTCTCTTTGACCATTATGTTTTTCTTTCCTCATATTAGTTGCTAGATGCCTTGGAACTCCACTACTCTTTTCCTATTATCCTCGTCTTGAATCTTGTTGTTCCCACAACCTTGTATGGGTTGTAATTGTTGTCAACCAGATTTAAGTGTGCAAGCAGAAGTGGCTTATTCAAGCATTCAAGGGATGAGTTTTCAGTAGAAAGAAAAAAGCAAGAAAAATAAATTAAGAAGGAGGATAATGCCGAATTTTGTATGGAACAGTAATATAAAGCCACATGGAGGGGCAAGAAAGGAAATTTGTCGTAGCTCCAATAAACCCTACTAGGGTTTGCATGGAAGGGAGTATATAAACGGAAAGAGCATCCCAGCAGCCATACGTCCTGCAAGCAAACCAGAAACACGTCCTGCCAGCAAATCAGAAACACGACCTGCAAGCAAACCAGAAACACGTCTTGCAAGCAAACCAGAAACACATCCTGCAAGCAAACCAGAAACACGACCTGCAAGCAAACCAGAAATATGTCCTGCAAGCAAACCAGAAACGCACCACCTGCAAGCAAACCAGAAACGCACAACCAGCAAGAGGAGAAATAAGAAACAGACCACCCGGAAGAGAAGACCGCAGACCTGGTATCCGTGAGACCACCTGGAAGAGAAGACAGCAGACCAGAAGTGTGAGGCAGGCCAAGAGACGTGAAACAGCAGACCAGAAGTGTGAGACCAGAACGTGCAACGGCGTGAATGATCAGAAGCGTGGGGCAGCCATGAGATGTGAAGTGGCAGACCAGGAAGCGTGAGTGCAACCTGTGAAACCATGAGACGGTGAAAGCAGGAGTTGTGTGAAACAACCTGGAGAAGGAATTCGGTGAAGCATTGGAAAGAACTCAACGTATTTCCAGATTTCTTCAAGAGAGGTTAAAGAGTGTTGTGGTGGACTTCTAAGTGGCAGTGAAGCAGCCTATTCAATTCAACAGAGGCAACACAAGCTAGAAGAAGGGTAGACACAGTAAGTGACACTCTTTGTATTGTGATTGCTTTGTATTTGCAATAGTGAAAGGAATAGAGGATTAAGACATCCATTGTAACTACATTGTGAACATCGGGAGTACCACATTGGTATTCTCAAGTATAGTGGATTGTCTCGGTAGAGGAAGAGTCTCTACCACCATGGACATACGTCACATTGATGAAACCACGTAAATCTCTTGTGTCCTTACTTTGATTTACATTCTATGTTTTGAATTGAGTTGTGAACGTAGCTAAAGTATCATCGAACCCATGACCTAAAGAAGCCCTAATCAAGAACATTTGATTTGTCTAATAGGCAAGGTGTCTGAAAGGTGACTTTGGGGACTATTGTGATTAATAGGTAACAATAGATCTACCTTAGTCGAATCTGAGAAAGAGTTCGCTTTTAAGAAGAGGTTGAAGTTGTTCACATACCTGCGTATTGACAAGAGCGAAAGTATTAAAGAAGTAGAATACTTTGGCTTAAGTTATCAGAATTTTAAGCGGTGTGATACTGATTCATCCCCCCTCTCAGTATCACAGACTAGTAGATCCTAAGGTGAAGTAGGAAACTTCAATTGGTATCAGAGCATAGGTTCACCAGGATAAAGCTTAACAGCTTGGTGTACTAGTTTGAAGAGCTCTAGAAGTTTTAACTTGTTCAGCATACTAAGAAATGGATGCCAGTACCAGCACCAGCACTACTTACAGCAAGAAGGTTCCAATCTTCAACGGAACCAACTACCATATGTGGAGAGCGAGAATGCAGGTGGTATTTGCAACCATGGGCATGAACATGGTGAAATCTGTACAGGAGGGTTTTGAGCCTCTAGAAGAAGGTAAAGATCCAACCTCAGAGGAATTAAGACAGTTTGAGATAAATGGGAAGGCCTCAAACGTCATTATTCCAGCATTGACAGATGCTGAATATGCTAAAGTTATGGACTACAAATCTGCCAAGGAGATATGGGACAGATTGCAGAAAGTCTATAAAGGTGATGGCAGAATGAAGGAGGCCAAGCTTTAAGTTTTCAAGGAGAGATATGAATCTCTCAGAATGCAGAAAAATGAGACAGTCCAAGAGTTCTTCACCAGGGTTATTGATGCTGTAAACGATCTTAGAAGTCATGGGAAGAACAATAAGGACTCATCTATTGTGAAGAAAATTCTGAGAATTGTGCCTGAGAGGTTTGCCTCAAAGGTGGCAGCCATAGAGGAGAGTAAAGATCTCAATTCTATGTCTCTACATGATCTCCAGTGCAATCTCATTGCATATGAGATGAGAATAAAGTCAACTAAGAGCTCCTTAACATCAAAGGTATCAAAGGAGGCAGCTTTCAAAGCTATGAAACACTTGAAGATAAAAGAAAAGGAAGAATCATCCAGTGAGGATGATGATGATGATGAGGAAGAAAGTGAAGGTGAAGTGTTGGCATACTTCACAAGGAAGTTCAAAAAGGGGTCTAAGAAGGGAAAAGGACAGTTGTCCTTGAGATGTTATCGTTGTGGACAGACTGAACACTTTGCTTCTCAGTGCAAAGTGAAACTTGATGATGAAGATGAGGATGGTGATGATGAGCAGAATTCAAAATGGAGAAGACCATCATTCAAGTCAAGGAAGTCCAGCAAGAAGACTGCTAACCCACAAAAGAAGAAGAGAGGCTCATTCAAGAGTTATGTGAGTCAGATAAAAGAAGCTGACGAAGAGGAAGATGTAGACTCATCAGATGAGCATGCCTTTATGGCATCAGCTCGATGTGGTAGTTCAACCTCTGAAGAGGAAGAGGAGATTGATGAAGAAGAACCAAATCTTGAAGCTGAGTTAGAAGCAGCTTCAAAGGAGATAATCAGAAGGGGTAGAACCATAAGAAGGTTGGAGGCCCATATAAAACAAGTTGAAGTAAAGATTAAGGAAGCAGAAAGTCAAAAGGATGAAATAAGGGCTGAACATATTGACTTGAAGAGAAGATTTGAAGGACAGATCAAAATATGTGAAGACCTTACTATGGAGCATGGCTTAAGGACTTCAACAATTGAAGAAATGGAGATAGAGTTGCTGAGACTTCAGCAACAACTCAAAAAAGGTGAAGAGAACTTGCAGAAGTTTGAAGTGATAGGAGAAACAAGCTCTGCAAGAGCAAAGAAGAATGAAGAGAAAGTGCAGCAATCTGATGCTGCATTGGCTAAAGATAACGAGACTTTGCCACAGAAGTTGAAAGAGAAGGTTAAATCTCAGAAAGAAAAGACTTGTCAACCAGGAACAGTGAAGGCTGAAAATAAAGAAGATTTGAAGAAGCAACCTAGGGTTGCAAACAAAAATGAAGAAAAGAAAGTCAGCCAGCAAAGGGCTACGGCTGAACAGAAGAAGGAGGAGAAGGCGACTGAAATGAAAGTCACGCAAGTAAAGAAGCCAGCAACCTTGCCTACACAGCAAGTAATGAACAAAAGAAAACAAGTTGTGATTAGACCCAAGAAAAGGCAGTTTCAAGGTTACTGTCTTTATTGTGAAGTTTGGGGTCATAAGGCAAGTAAATGCTGGTGGAGAAGGCCAGTATATGTCTCCAACTTGAGAAGATACAATGCTACATATAGGGGGAGACAATACAAAATTCAGAGGAGAACACCTATCGTGAGTTTTTGCACATACTATAAAAAGCAAGGACACACTGACAAGGATTGTTGGTGGAAGCCCAAACCAATGGTTTCAAAGAACAAGTTTGCTATATTGGGAGACTTGGAACAGCGTGAAAGGTGCGGGCAGGATGGCCATAATGCCAAGAGATGCATGACACTTCTCCTTGAGCAAGAGAAGGCACTTAATGGCATAGTGAAAGCAATTAGTACAGTCGAAGCTGAGAAAAAGGAGAAAGCTATCATCAAACCAGTTCAAAAGAAGGAATATAAAGCTAAAGAGGAGGTGGCTAATATAGCTGAAATTGCACTAAAGGCTGACTACAAGGATAAGCAGTGGATCCTTGATAGTGGGTGCACTTCACACATGACAGGAGACAAGAGTAAATTATCAAAACTAAACAAGTCAAGAGAAGGTAGAGTCAAGTTTGGCAATGATGATTCACTCAACATCAGTGGTCAAGGGTCAGTAAATATTGGAAAAGGAAAGCTGAAAGATGTTCTGCATGTTGAAGGACTCAGATATAATCTAACATCTGTCAACCAACTATGCAATGAAGACCATAAAGTAATATCCACAAAAACAGGTTGCCAAGTAAAGAGTAAAGAAGGCAATATTGTTGCAGCTGGGAAGAGAACAGCTGGAAATTTATATGTGATTGATGAGGACAAGACAAACAACTGTTTACTTACAAAAGAAGAAGAAAATCAACTCTGGCATAGGAGGCTGAGACACTTAACACAGAAGAACATGAGGAACCTGACCACTACTCATGCAATCAGAGACATTCCAGACCTCAAGAGAGAGAGAGGGAGTATGTCTGCTCAACATGCTCTAAAAGAAAACAGGTCAGAAAGTAGTATAAGACCAAAGAGGTCAGTTTTGAAGTAGTGCTTGACATTGTACATACTGATTTATGTGGGCCGATGAGAACAAAAGGGTTGAATGGTGAGAGGTACTTCATCTTGTTTATTGATGATTATTCCAGAAGGACCTGCATCATGCACCTCAAACACAAGTTAGAAGTTTTGAAATGCTTCAAGAGATACAGAAGATTAGCTGAAAATGAGAGTGGAAAGAAGATCAAAGTATTGAGGTCAGATTAAGGCACTGAATTCACAAATGGACCTTTTGAAGATTACCTTGACTATAAAATAATTATTCATTGCTTGAAATATAAGAACATTTCTTGATTACATGATAATTAGACTTTTCCTCTATGTACTCTTAAATCCATTAAAGTCCATTAGATAAAGGAGTCATTACCCTTGATTAGCATTCTTTACTAAAAGAGAATTGTTCTTTTTTTGGAACTTAAGATTGTCAAATGATTCCTTACTAATAAGGCTTTTCTTTTGGTTGCTTGGAATCATTCACACAAAATTATCATTCAATGAGTTGTTGCCCTTAATTAGCGTTCTTTGTTAAGAGAGAATTATTCATTACTTGAAACTTGAGAATGTCAATTAATTCCTTGGCAATATGGTTTCTCCTTTTGTTCAAAAGAATAATTCACACAAAATGATCATGCAACTAACATGCATGATTACACTAAATATTAATTTCATTGCAATGTGCACTTAGATACGCCTTTAGTAGTTTAAATCCTTTGAAGTTTGTTAAATACAAGAGCCATTTATCCTAAATACCTTTTGATATTTGTATATAATGGTTCATCATTGGAAATATGTACCTAACACTTTAGTTTTAGCTAATATGTCTTCTCCCTTCATCACAAGGAATCATTTGCTAAAAGAAATCATGGAATTACTTTAAAGGTTTACACTGATAGCTAATTTCACTCCGAGATGCACATTTTATGTCCATTTTAGTCCAACCAATAAAGAAACTATTATTCTTCATTTGCTTTCTTTATTATAAAAAACCATTCATTACTTGAAATATAAGAACTTCTCTTGATTAATTAACCTTAAGACTTCTCCTCTAAATAGTTTGGCTACATTGAAGTCCATTAAATAGAGTTATTGCTCCTCTTGTTATGGTCTACTTTATGCCATATGTTGCAAGTTAAAATGGCACCCCTCTTACTGAGCATACTAGTATGGCTATAAGCCTTACCATTAGTCTAATTCTCTTTCTGTTTTTTTGTTTTAAGGTCTTCCTAACACCCTCCTTATAAGTAATGGATCAATTGGATCCTTACTAGTTTTTATCCAAAAGTGTTGACCCTGAATAAGATTCATCATGACTAAATAACTTTATAAGTATTTTTGCTTAGTGTACCTAATGGTGGAGAAAATTTATAGTGTATGCCTAGATGCATCCCAAGACTTACATGAATATGTCCTTTTTTACAATTCCACTATATACTTGATACCCCTATGCACTATCTCATACCCATTTGCTTCATTAAAAACAAGTTTACAATCAAAATTGTCCTTTACTCCAACATTTAATTTTCCCCTAATCCTACTATTGATTTTAATGTGAGATGCTTATTATCATATCTTAAGTAGTTTGAATCCACTAAATTGCATTAAATAAAAGAGTTATTACTCTTAGTTAGTTCTATTTACCATGACAAAATCATTCACTGCTTAGGAATTGAGACCATTAATAAATTCCTTAGAAATAAGGCTTATATTCATTACATAGAATCATTCACACAAAATGATTATACAATTAACATTCATATTTATAGTAAACATTAATTTTATTGTGACATACACATTTATAAACCATAGGTAATTTGAATCCTTTAAATTAAGTGTAACAAAAGAGTCATTCATCTTGATTTGCATTTATTACATGAATAGAATGTTTTAGTGCCTAAAAGATGAGACCAACACTTTATTTCTAGCTAATAAAGCCCGTCTTTTCTTTCTAAGGAGTTATTCATAGAAAGGAATCATGAAATGACTTTAAATGTTTTTACTGATCACTAATTCTATTGTGATAAGTATGTTGTTATGCCTTAGGTTGTTCAAATCCATTAAAGTCCATCCAAAAAGGAGCTATTACTATTGATTAGATTTCTTTACTATGAGAGAACCACTCATTGCTCAAAATATGAGACCATCTCTTGATTACTTGACAATATGACATCTCTTCCAAGTACTCGAAATACATTAAAGTCCATCTAATATAAGAGATATTACTCTTAAATAGCTTTCCTTATTAGAATAAAATCCTTCATTGCTTATAGCTTGAGATCATTGACTAATTTCTTGAAAATAAGGCTTGTCATTTCATTATAAGGAATAATTCACACAAAATTTTCATGAAATTAACACCTGTCTACAAAAAACATTAATGTTATTGTGATATGTACATCAATAAACCTTAGGCAGTTTGAATCTTTTGAATTCCTTCAAACAAAGGAGTCATTCATCTCGACTGTTTTTTCTCACATTAATAAAATGACTCATTGTCTTAAAGATGATATTGTCACATCATTTTTAACTAGTAAGCCTTCTCCTTTTGTTCTAAGAAGTTATCCACACAACAAAATTATGAAATTTACTTAAATGTTTACCCTAATCACTAATTCCATTTTAAATGGTATTATGTTTTAAGTTATCTAAATCCATTGAAATCTAATAAGTATGTTATGTGCATTATATTTATTCTCTTATATATAACTTTTTTGGTATATTTTCTTTCTAAATGTACTTATTGGAGATGATTTTATATTTAAGGAGAAGACTAAATGGATTGGAGCTATTTGGAAGTTTAAAGATGTGGTTTCGCATAAATTTGACCACTTGACAACATTTTGGAAATTTCACATTTTAAACATTATTGGATGGATTTGGGGCCTTCAAAAGAATTAAAGTAGTCATCTTGAACTTTCCAAAATGTATTTATTTGTAGAGATCTAGATAGAATTAGGCCATGAACTATTGTCTTTTATCAAGCATAAAGGCTAGTCAAAGCTATTCTAATTTAATTAGGAGTTCTTTAACTAAGCTAAGTTGGTTCTAAAGAGGAAGTGGCCAATTGTCTTTGGGTTATTTTTGTTTCCCTTTAAAGTTATAATTAAACATGTTAAGGTACCAAAGGAAAAGATATACATAAACCTCTCTTTTCTTTTTTTTTTATTGTGCACACACCTATGATATGCAAATTTAAGGTTTTATTTTCAATTGTGAGCTTTATTGGTTTTTATTTCTAATATGATTCTTTACTTTGAGTTCTCATATTCTTCTATTATAATTATATTATTTGATTGTTAAGATGTATAATTGACAACTATGCTTTACAATCTAATGCTAGTTTAGAATTTAAGTTTACAATTGTTTAATAATTTTAACATTAAGTAGCAAACAAAAATTGATAATCATGATCAAATCTTTGCCTAATTTCTATGAAAAACATGGTCTAAAATCAAAAAATCAATTTGTAAATTTATTCTTTAAATTCGTCTATTTTTCTTATTTTAATGTTATCAATAATCATTAATTAACTAATTAATCAAAACTCAATTTTTGTGAATTTGATGTTTACTCACGCTAATTGCAAACTTTTTAATTGAGTGATTTATATTAATTTTGGTGTATTCACAAAACATCAAATTTTGGCATCATTGTCAGGGATTGATTATTTAACGAATTTGTTTTCTTATGATTATACCCTTATATAACTTATGTTGTAGACTTATATGTGTGTTGAAAAGTGTAACCAAAAGCTCCCCTAAATAAAAGACTACATTCAAGCCAACAAGCATATGATCTTTCGACTTTTGCCAAGACTTAAACTCACACCTAACCCTATATCATCATCATTAAGCTTATCAAGTGGCACTAAGACAAAAATCATGGCTACAAATGCCAAAAACAATAGTCAAACTCTTAAAGAGTTGGTGGCTCCTAATATAAACAAATAACCCTTTTGCATAAGTATCCTAATGTAGGTGTTGCATTTAAATTAAAATCTGGCCTAATTCATCTCTTGCCAACTTGTCGTGGTCTTGCAAGTGAAGTTCTACATGAGCATCTAAAAGAATTCCATGTAGCCTATTCAAGCATGAAACCTACTAAGATATCTAAAAAAACAAATCAAGTTGAGGGCTTTCCCATTATCCTTGGTAGACTAACAAGGGATTGGGTTTATTACTTACCTTTAGGATCCATTACCACATAGAATAAGATAACAAGGTTATCCTCAGAGAAGTACTTTCCAACTTTTAGAGCAGCTACAATTTTAAGGGAGGTTTAGGGTATTCAGCAATATAATGAAGAGTTCTTATATGAATATTAAGAACATTTTAAGAAGCTTTGCATGAATTAACCCTATCATCAAATCAATGATCAACTCCTAATCCAATACTTCTATAAAGGACTTTTTCCCATAGATAAAAGTATGTTACACATAGCTAAAGGATGAGCATTAGTGGACAAAACCCTAAAAGCCATAAAAAATTTGATAGCAAACATATCTGTAAATTCCAAACAATTTAGCACTCAATATAATTCACTATCTAACAATATAAAAAAGTAAGTACATCTTTCTTTCAACAACTTAATAATTTGACTTCTCCTATATGTCAAATAAGTGTAGGAAATATGCAACAAGTCTAGGTATGTGACATTTGCTTAAATTAAGGACATATAACTGATATGTGTCCAACACTTTAAGATCATCCAATAAAGTGAGCCAATGCCAAAGGAGGATTTTCAAGGGGAATCACAATGCAAGTATGATCCTTTCTCCAACACTAACAATCTTCAATAGAGAGGTCATCCTAACTTTAGTTATGGAAATCAACAAGTGGTCTACAATGCCCCTAATTGCCAATTTCAACAAGTGTCATCACCCTCTAATACCAGACAAATGCACCCAAAAATTAGGTATGTCTCTTGATGAAATTGTTAAGTCTCTTATTAATAGCGTCAAACAATTTCAACAAGAATTAGGTACAAGCCTACCAAATTTAGTGATCAAATAAGAAAACTTATCACGACCATGTGTAGATTAAAAGTGTAAGGATCAAACAAATTACCTTCTTAAACCATGTTAAATCCAAAGAAGAACACAAGTGTCATAGTCTTAAGGAGTAGAAAAGAAATGGAAGCACCAATGAAGGCACCTCCCATAACAAAAGAAGTGGCCATCAAATATTAAGTTATGCCCACCAACTATAAACCCATCAAAGCCCAACCATCACCACCTAGGGTAAATCCTTTACCTCCTTTCCCAAGTAGGTTTTCAAAATCTAAAAAAGAAGAGCAAGAAAAAGAGATTTTGGAGATGTTTTGGAAATGTGTAAGTAAACATACCCCTCATTAATGCAATTAAACAAGTACCTCAATTTGCAAGGTTTCGCAAGAAATTATGCACCTCTAAAAGCAAGTTCAAGGTGATGAAAAAGTAAGTGTTGGAGAGAATATCTTGGCTATTATTCAAAGAAAAATTCTACCTAAATGCAAAGACTATGATACATTCACTATCCCATACATAATAGGCAACACTAAATTTGAAAGAGTCATGCTAGATTTAGATCATAAATTGATGTTAAAAGAAACTAATGTGATTATACAACTTGCTAATTGATTTAATGCCTATCCTAAGATAGTTGTTAATAATTTTCTTGTATAAGTTAATGAGTTAGCCTTTCTAGTAGATTTTTTACATTTTTGACATGAAGAATGACAATTCCCTAATGTTATCCCCTACATTAAGGACAAAGATAGATGTTCATGATGGTACACTAACCATAGAATTGATAGTTAAATCTTTTGATTCAACATTTTTTAGGCTATGAGGTAATCTAGTGATGTGCATTTTGTTTTTGCCATTAATATTCTTGATTGTTTAGCCATAGCAAGTTTTTTAGCTCAATGGAAAGAATAAGTTGGAAAATTCCTTAGCTAACACCTTAAGAAGAAGATATTAAGAAACTAGATAAAGAACTATCTTTATGTGAAAGTGTAAAGGATATGATAATAGAATTGCATTCATTGCATCTTATTCCAAGAAGATATGATGTTATTGGTATT
>JAIRCJ010000244.1:0-29434 GCA_020883675.1 Bruguiera gymnorhiza
TTTTGATTTTAAATTAATGTTAATGCCATTGCATGTTGAGTCGAGAGAAAAACCTAATATTTGAATATGTTATTGAAGAAAAATACAAGTAATGGACTTACTTGAATAGAATACAATTAGTAGATGAATATTATAAAAACCAATCTCACGTTCAATGTTGGGCCAACCATAAATCTCTAGAGGGAGTGGGGAAGTTTCTTATTAGAATCCATTGTAGTCGCTCTTTCTTAAGTGATATGTTTGTACTTGAAAAGTAAATAAATCATTTTGAATTGCATTGTAGCAAATGAACAATGAAAAAAAATTACAAAATTTAAATTTAACTGATTATTGACAATGCATTAACCCTATAAGTCTTAAAATTGTAAATGTAATGTTTTGATTTTTAATTCAATGTTAATGCCTTGCATTTTGAGTGGAGAGAAAACTAATATTTGAATATGTTAATTGAAGAAAAATACAAGTAATGGACTCACTTGAATAGAATACAATTTAGTGATGAATATTCTAAATACAATCTCACGCTTAATGTGGGTCAAGCATAAATCTTTAGGGGGAATGGGTAAGCTTCTTATTAGAGTGGCATTGCATTCACTTTTTCTTAAGTGATATGCTTGTACCTGAAAAGTAAAGAAATCATTTCCAATTGCATTGTAGCGATGGAGACAATTAATAAAATTACAAAATTTAAATTGAACTAATTAATTGGCAATGCCATTAATCCCTTAAAGAGTAAAGCAATGTTTTGATTTTTTAAATTCAATGTTAATGCCATTGCATTTTGAGTGGAGGAGAAGCCTAATATTTTGAATATGTTAATTGAAGAAAATACAAGTAATGGACTAAATTGAATAGAATACATTTTAATGGATGAATATTTATATGAATAGCCAATCTCAGACTTCAATGTGGGTCAAGCATAAATCTCTATAGGGGAGGTGGGGAAGCTTCCTAATTAGAGTCCATTGCATTGCTTTTTCTTAATGATATGTTTATACCCAAAAAGTAGATAAATCATTTCAAATTGTATTGTAGCAAAGGAGAACAATCAAAAAATTACAAAATTTCAATTCAACTGATTAATGACATAGATTTATCCCTAAGAGGTCTTTAAAAATTGTAAAAATGAAAGTTTTTGAATTTTTTAATTCAATGTTAATGCCATTGTATCTTGAGTGGAGAGAAAAACATAATATTTGAAAATGTTAATTAGGAGAAAAATACAAGTATTGGATTCACTTGAATAAGAATATAATTTCGTGCATGAAAATTAATAAATACCAATCTCACGCTTCATGGTTGGGTCAAGCATAAGTCTCTAGAGGGGAGTGGGGGAAGGCTTCTTGTTAGAGTTCATTGCATTCACTTTTTCTTAAGTGGTATATTTATACTCAAAAAAGTAGATAAATCATTTCAAATAGCATTGTAGCAAAAAAAGACGATTAAAAAAATTACAAAATTTAAATTCAACTAATTAGTAACAATGCAATTACCTTAGAAGTCTTTAAAATTGTAAAAATCTAGTGTTTTTGATTTTTAAATTCAATGTTAATACCATTGCATTTTGAGAGGAGATAAAAACCTATTACTTGAATATGTTAATTGAAGAAAAATGCAAGTAAAGGAGTCACTTCAATAAAATATAATTTAGTAAATGAATATTATAATTACCAATCTCACGTTTCAATGTTAGGTAAAGTATCAATCTCTATAGGGGAGTGGGGAAGCTTCTTATTAGATTTCATTGCATTCGCTTTTTTGTAAGTGATATGTTTGTACCTGAAAAGTAAATAAGGGATTTCAAACTGCATTGTAGCAAAAGGAAACAATTAAAAAAATTACAAAATTTAAATTCAACTGATTAGTGACAATGCATTTATCCCTTAAAGTCTTTAAAAATGTAAAAATGCAATGTTTTGATTTTTAAATTCAATGTTAATACCACTACATTTTGAGTGGAGAGAAAAACCTAATATTTGAATATCTTAATCGAAGAAAAATACAAGTAATGGACTCACTTGAATAGAATACAATTTAGTGGATGAAATATTATAAATACCAATCTCACATTTCAATGTTAGGTCAAGGATAAATCTCTAGTGAAGAGTGGGGAAGCTTCTTATTAGAGTCCATTGCAGTCGCTCCTTCTTAAGTGATATGCTTGTACCTGAAAAGTAAATAAACCATTTCGAATTGCTTTGTAACAAAAGAGACAATTAAAAAAATTACAAAATTTAAATTCAACTGATTAGTGACGATGCATTTATCCCTAGAAGCCTTTAAAATTTTAAAAATGCAATGTTTGGATTTTTAAATTCAATGTTAATGCCATCACATTTTGAGTGGAGAGAAAAACCAAATCTTTGAATATGTTAATTGAAGAAAAATACAAGTAATGGACTCGCTTGAATAGAATACAATTTAGTAGATGAATATTATAAAAACCAATCTCACGCTTCAATGTTGGGTCAACCACAAATCTCTAGAGGGGAGTCGGGAAGCTTCTTCTTAGAATCCATTGTAGTCGCTCTTTCTTAAGTGATATGTTTGTACCTAAAAAGTAAATAAATTATTTCAAATTGCATTGTAGCAAAGGAAACAATCAAAAACATTACAAAATTTAAATTGAACTGATTATTGACAATGCATTTAACCCTGGAAGTCTTTAAAATTGTAAAAATGCAATGTTTTGATATTTAAATTCGATGTTAATGCCCTTGCATTTTGGGTGGAGAGAAAAACCTAATATTTGAATATGTTAATTGAAGAAAAATACAAGTAATGGACTCACTTGAATAGAATACAATTTAGTCAATGAATATTATAAATAACAATCTCACGCTTCATTGTTGGGTCAAGCATAAATCTCTAGAGGGAGTGGGGAAGCTTCTTATTAGAGTCAATTGCTTTCGCTTTTTCTTAATTGATATGTTTGTACCCGAAAAGTAAATAAATCATTTCAAAGTGCATTGTAGCAAAGGAGACAATTAAAAAAATTTCAAATTTAAATTCAATCGATTATTGACATTGCATTTATCCCTAGAAAACTTTAAAATTGTAATGTTTTGATTTAAATTCAATGTTAATCTTGTTGCAGTTTTGAGTGGAGAGAAAAACATAATATTTGAATATGTTAATTAAAGAAAATACAAGTAATGGACTCACTAAAATAAAATAAAATAAATAGCAATCTCACACTTCATTACTGGGTCAAGCATAAATCTCTAGAGAAGAGTGGGGAAACTTCTTATTAGAGTCCATTGCATTTGCTCTTTCTTAATTGATATGTTGTGCCTGAAAAGTAAATAAATCATTTCAAATTTCATTGTAGCAAAGGAGACAATTTAAAAACTTACATAATTTAAATTCAACTGATTATTGACTTTGCATTTATCCCAAGAAAACTTTAAAATAGTAAATATTTGTAAAAATGGGAATTCTTTGATTTTTAAATTCAATGTTAATGCCATTGCATTGTGAATGGAGAGAAAAACATAATATTTTAATATGGTAATTGAAGAAAAATACAAGTAATGGACTCACATGAATAAAATACAATTTAGTGGTTAAATATTCTAAATACCAATGTCATGCTTCAGTGTTGGGTCAAGGATAAATCTCTAGAGGGGAGTGGGGAAGCTTTTTATTAGAGCCCATTGCATTCGCTTTTTGCTAAGTAATATGTTTGTACTCAAAAAGTAGATAAATCATTTCAAATTGCATTGTAACAAAGGAGACAATTAAAAAAAAATAGAAAATTTAAATTCAACTGATTATTGACAATGCATTCATCCTTAGAGGAGTTCTAAATTGTAAAAATTGTAAAAATGTTTTGAATTTTATTTAATGTTAATGGTATTTCATTTTGAGTGGAGAGAACAACCTAATATTTGAATATGTTAATTGAAGAAAAGTACATGTAATGGACTCACATGAATAGAATACACCTTAGTGGATGAATATTATAAATACCAATCGCACGCTTCAATGTTGGGTGAAGCATAACTTCTTATTAGAGTCCTTTGCATTCGCTTTTTCTTAAGTGATATGTTTGTACTCCAAAAGTAGATAAATCATTTCAAATTGCATTGTAGTAAGGGAGACAATTAAAAAAATTACAAAATTTAAATTCAACTGATTAATGACAATGCATTTATCCCTAGAAGAGTTCAAAAATATAAAAATGGTAAAAATGCAATGTTTTGATTTTTAAAGTCAATGTTAATGCTATTGCATTTTGAGTGGAGAAGAAAACATAAAATTTGAATATCTTAATTAAAGAAAAATACAAATAATGGACTCACTTGAATAAAATACAATTTAGTGAATGAATATTATAAATACCACTTTTACGCTCCAATGTTGGGCCAAGTATAAATCTCAAGAGGGGTATGGGGAAGCCTCTTATTAGAGCGCATTGCATTCGCTTTTTCTTAAGTGATATGTTTGCACCCAAAAGTCAATAAATCATCTTAAATTGCATTCTAGCAAAGCAAACAATTAAACAAATTACAAAACTTCAAATTCAACTGATTATTGACTATGCATTTATCCCTATAAGACCTTCAAATGGTAAAAGTGCAATGTTTTGATTTTCAAATTCAATGTTAATGCCTTTGCATTTTTAGTGGAGAGAAAAACCTAAAATTTGAACATGTTAATTGAAGAAAAATACAAGTAATGGACTCACTGGAATATAATAGACTTTAGTGAATTAATATTATAAATATCGATCTCACGCTTTAATGTTGGGTTAAGCATAAATCTCTAGAGGGGTGTGGGGAAGCTTCTTATTAGAGTCCATTGCATTTGCTTTTTCTGAAGTGATATATTTGTACCCAAAAAATAGATAAATCATTTCAAATAGCATAGTAGCCAAGAAGACAATTAAAATAATTTCAGAAATTAAATTCAACTGATTATTGACAATGCATTTATCCCTAGAAGACTTTAAAATTGTAAAAATGCAATGTTTTGATTTTAAATTCAATGTTAGTGCCATTGCATTTTGACTAGAGAGAAAAACCTAATATTTGAATATGTTAATAGAAGAAAAATACAAGTAATGAACTTACTTGAATAGAATAGACTTTTGTGGATGAATATTATAAATACCAATCTTAGGCTTCAAAGTAGGGTCAAGCATAAAGATCTAGAGGGGAGTGGGGAAGCTTCTTATTGGAGTCCATTGCATTCGCTTTTTCTTAAGTGATATGTTTGTACTCAAAAAGTAGATAAATCATTTCAAATAGCATTGTAGCAAAGAAGACAATTAAAAAAAGTACATATTTTATATTCAACTGATTATTGACAATCCATTTATCCCAAAAAGACTTTAAAAGTGTAAAAATGCAATGTTTTGATTTTTAAATTCAATGTTATTGCCATTGCATTTTGAGTGGAGAGAAAAACCTAATATTTAAATATGTTAATTGAAGAAAAATACAAGTAATGGACTCACTGGAATAAAATAGGCATTAGTGGATCAATATTATAAATATCGATCTTACTCTTCAATGTTAGGTCAACCATAAATCTCTAAAGGGGAGTGGGGAAGCTTCTTATTAGAGTCCATTGCATTCATTTTTTCTTAACTGATATGTTTGTAGCCAAAAAGTAGATCAATCATTTCAAATAGCATTGTAGAAAAGAAGACAATTAAAAAGATTTTATAATTTAAATTCAACTGATTTTTCACAATGCATTTATCCCCATAAGACTTTAAAATTGTAAAAATGCAATGTTTTGATTTTTAAATTCAATGTTAGTGCAATTGCATTTTGAGTGGAGAGAAAAACCTAATATTTGAAAATGTTAATTGAGGAAAAATACAAGGAATGGACTCACTTGAATAGAATAGACTTTAGTGGATGAATATTATAAATACCAATCTCGCGCTTTAAAGTAGGGTCAAGCATAAAGATCTAGAGGAGAGTGGGGAAGCTTTTTATTCGACTCCATTGCATTCACTTTTTCTTAAGTGATATGTTTGTACCCAAAAAGTAGATAAATCATTACAAATGGCATTGTAACAAAGAAGACAATTGAAAAAATTACAGAATTTAAATTCAACTGATTATTGACAATGCATTTATCCCTATAAGACTTTAAAATTGTAAAAATGTAATGTTTTGATTTTTAAATTCAATGCTATTGTCATTGCATTTTGTGTGGAGAGAAAAATCTAATATTTGAATATGTTAATTGAAGAAAAATACAATTAATGGACTCACTGGAATAGTATAGGCTTTAGTGGATCAATATTATAAATATCAATCTTACATTTCAATGTTGGGTCAAGTATAAATCTCTAGAGAGGAGTGGGAAGCTTCTTATTAGTGTCCATTGTATTCGCTTTTTCTTAAGTGATATGTTTGTACCCAAAAAGTAGATAAATCATTTCAAATAGCATTGTAGACAAGAAGACAACTAAAAAGATTTCAGAATTTAAATTCAATTGATTTTTCACAATGCATTTATCCCTAAAAGACTTTAAAATTGTAAAAATACAATGTTTTGATTTTGAAATTCAATGTTAGTCCCATTGCATTTTGAGTGGAGAGAATAACCTAATATTTGAATATGTTAATTAAGGAAAAATACAAGTAATGGACTCACTTGAATAGAATAGATTTTAGTGGATGAATATTATAAATACAAATCTCAGGCTTCAAAGTAGGGTCAAGGATAGAGATCTAGAGGGGAGTGGGGAAGCTTTTTATTCGACTCCATTGCATTCGCTTTTTCTTAAGTGATATGCTTTTTTCTAAAAAGTAGATGAATCATTACAAATGGCATTGTAAGAAAGAAGACAACTAAAAAAATTACGGAATTTTAATTCAACTGATTATTGACAATCCCTAGAAGACTTTAAAATTGTAAAAATGTAATGTTTTGATTTTTAAATTTAACGTTACTGCCATTGCATTTTGAGTGGAGAGAAAAACCTAATATTTAAATATGTTAATTGAAGAAAAATACAAGTAATGGACTCATTGGAATAAAATAGGCTTTAGTGGATCAATATTATAAATATCGATCTTACACTTCAAAGTTGAGTCAACTATAAATCTCTAGAGGGGAGTGGGGAAGCTTCTTATTAGAGTCCATTGCATTTATTTTTTCTTAAGTGATATGTTCGTAGCCAAAAAGTAGATAAATCATTTCAAATAGCATTGTAGACAAGAAGACAATTAAAAAGATTTCAAAATTTAAATTCAACTGATTTTTCACAATGCATTTATCTCTAGAAGACTTTAAAATTGTAAAAATGCAATGTTTTGATTTTGAAATTCAATGTTAGTGCCATTGCATTTTGAGAAGAGAGAAAAACCTAATATTTGAATATGTTAGTTGAGGAAAGATACAAGGAATGGACTCACTTGAATAGAATAGACTTTAGTGGATGAATATTATAAATACCAATCTCGCGCTTTAAAGTAGGGTTAAGCATAAAGATCTAGAGAGGAGTGGGGAAGCTTCTTATTCGACTCCATTGCATTTGCTTTTTCTTAAGTGATATGTTTGTACCCAAAAAGTAGATAAATCATTACAAATGAAATTGTAACAAAGAAGAAAATTAAAAAAATTACATAATTTAAATTCAACTGATTATTGACAATGCATTTATCCCTAGAAGACTTTAAAACTGTAGAAATGTAATGTTTTGATTTTTAAATTCAATGTTATTGCCATTGCATTTTGTGTTGAGAGAAAAACCTAATATTTGAATATGTTAATTGAAGAAAAATACAATTAATGGACTCACTGGAATAGTATAGGTTTTAGTGGATCCATATTATAAATATCAATCTCACACTTCAATGTTGGGTCAAGCATAAATCTCTAGAGAGGAGTGGGAAACTTCTTGTTAGAGTTCATTGCATTCCCTTTTTCTTAAGTGATATGTTTGTACCCAAAATGTAGATAAATCATTCCAAATAGCATTGTAGCCAAGAAGACAATTAAAAAAATTCATAATTTAAATTCAATTGATTATTGATAATGCATTTATCCCTAGAAGACTTTAAAATTGTAAAAGTGCAATGTTTTGATTTTTAAATTCAATGTTGGTGCCATTGCAATTTGAGTGGAGGGAGAAACCTAATATTTGAATATGTTAATTGAAAAAGAATACAAGTAATGGACTCACTAGAGTAAAATACACCTTAGTGGATGAATATTATACATAAGAATCTCACGCTTCATTGTTGGGTCAGGCATAAACCTCTATAAGGGTGTGTGGAAGCATTTTATTAGAGTCCATTATATTCGCTTTTTCTTAAGTGATATGTTTGTACCCAAAAAGTAGATAAATCATTTCAAATAGCATTGTAGCAAAAAAGACAATTAAAAAAATTACAAAATTTAAATTCAATTGATTATTGACAATGCATTTATCCCTAAAAGACTTTCAAATTGTAAAAATACAATGTTTTGATTTTTAAATTCAATGTTGGTGCCATTGCAATTTGAGTGGAGGGAGAAACCTAATGAATATGTTAATTGAAGAAGAATACAAGTAATGGACTTACTGGAATATAATAAACTTTAGTGGATTAATATTATAAATATCGATCTCACGCTTTAATGTTAGGTCAAGCATAAATCTCTATAGGGGTGTGGGGAAGCTTCTTATTAGAGTTCATTGCATTCGCTTTTTCCTAAATGATATATTTGTACGCAAAAAGTAGATAAATCATTTCAAATACCATAGTAGCCAAGAAGGCAATTAAAAAAATTTCAGAATTTAAATTCAATTGATTATTGACAATGCATTTATTCCTAGAAGACTTTAAAATTGTAAAAATGCAATGTTTTGATTTTTAAATTCAATGTTGGTGCCATTGCAATTTGAGTGGAGGGAGAAACCTAATATTTGAATATGTTAATTGAAGAAGAATACAAGTAATGGACTCATTGGAATATAATAAACTTTAGTGGATTAATATTATAAATATCAATCTCATGCTTTAATGTTAGGTCAAGCATAAATCTCTAGAGGGGTGTGGGGAAGCTTCTTATTAGAGTCCATTGCATTCGCTTTTTCCTAAGTGATATATTTGTAGGCAAAAAGTAGATAAATCATTTCAAATACCATAGTAGCCAAGAAGGCAATTAAAAAAATTTCAAAATTTAAATTCAACTGATTAATGACATTGCATTTCTCCGTAGAAGACTTAAAATTATAAAAATGCAATGCTTTAATTTTTAAATTCAATGTTAGTGCCATTGCATTTTGAGTGGAGAGAAAAACCTAATATTTAAAGATGTTAATTGAGGAAAAATACAAGTAATGGACTTATTTGAATAGAATAGACTTTTGTGGATGAATATTATAAATACCAATCTCACACTTCAAAGTAAGGTCAAGCATAAAGATCTAGAGGGGAGTGGGGAAACTGCTTATTCGAGTCCATTGCATTCGTTTTTTCTTAAGTGATATGTTTGTACCCAAAAAGTAGATAAATAATTTCAAATAGCATTGTAGCAAAGAAGACAATTAAAAAAAGTACATAATTTATATTCAACTGATTATTGACAATCCATTTATCCCAAGAATACTTTAAAAGTGTAAAAATGCAATGTTTTGATTTTTCAATTCAATGTTAATGCCATTGCATATTGAATGGAGAGAAAAACCTAATATTTGAATATGTTAATTGAAGAAAAATACAAGTAATGGGCTCATTTGAATAGAATAGACTTTTGTGGATGAATATTATAAATACAAATCTTGCGCTTCAATGTAGGGTAAAGCATAAAGTTCTAGAGAGGAGTGGGGAAGCTTCTTTTTTGAGTCCATTTCATTCACTTTTTCTTAAGTCATATGTTTGTAGCCAAAAAGTAGATAAATCATTTCAAATAGCATTGTAGCAAAGAAGACAATTAAAAAAAGTATAGAATTTAAATTCAACTAATTATTGACAATCCATTTATCCCAAGAAGACTTTAAAGGTGTAAAAATCCAATGTTTACACTTTTGAATTCAATGTTAATGCCATTGCATTTTAAGTGGAGAGAAAAACATAATATTTGAATATATTAATTGAAGAAAAAAACAAGTAATGGACCCACTTGAGTAGAATACACCTTAGTGGATGAATATTATAAATTAAAATCTCACGCTTCATTGTTGGGTCAGGCATGAACCTCTAGAGGGGAGTGCAGAAGGTTTTTATTAAAGTCCATTGCATTCGCTTTTTTTTAAGTGATATGCTTGTACCCAAAAAGTAGATAAATCATTACAAATGGCATTATAGCAAAGAAGACAATTAAAAACATTACATAATTTAAATTCAATTGATTATTGACAATGCATTTATCCCTAAAAGACTTTAAAATTGAAAAAATGCAATGTTTTTATTTTTAAATTTAATGTTAGTGCAATTGCAATTTGAGTGGAGGGAGAAACCTAATATTTGAATATGTTAATTGAAGAAAAATACAATAATGGACTCACTGGAATAGAATAGAGTTTAGTGGATCAATATTATAAATATCGATCTCACGCTTCAATGTTGGGTCAGGCGTAAATCTCTAGAGGGGTGTAAGGTAGCTTCTTATTAGTGTCCATTGCATTCACTTTTTCTTAAGTGATATGTTGTACCCAAAAAGTCGATAAATCATTTCAAATAGCATAGTAGCCAAGAAGACAATTAAAAAAAGTATAAAATTCAAATTCAACTGATTATTGACAATCCATTTATCCTAAGAAGACTTTAAAAGTGTAAAAATGCAATGTTTTGATTTTTCAATTCAATGTTAATGCCATTGCATTTTGAGTGCAGAGAAAAACCTGATATTTGAATATGTTAATTGAAGAAAAATACAAGTAATGGGCTCACTTGAATAGAATAGACTTTTATGGATGAATAATATATATACCAATCGCACGCTTCAAAGTAGGGTCAAGCATAAAGATCTAGAGGGGAGTGGGGAAGCTTCATATTCGAGTCCATTGCATTCACTTTTTCTTAAGTGATATGTTTGTACCCAAAAAGTAGATAAATCAATTCAAATAGCATTGTAGCAAAGAAGACAATTAAAAAAAGTATAGAATTTAAATTCAACTGATTATTGACAATCCATTTATCCCAAGAAGACTTTAAAAGTGTAAAAATGCAATGTTTTGACTTTTCAATTAAATGTTAATGCCATTCAATTTTGAGTGGACAGAAAAACATAATATTTGAATATATTAATTGAAGAGAAAAACAAGTTGAAGTTCCCAACTTTACCCTAGGATCTACTAGTTTGTGATATTGAGAGGGGGGTGACTCAGTATCACCACAATTTGCAATTCGCAGGTAAGTGAACAACTTCAATCTCTTCTTAAAAGTGAACTCTTTCTCAGATTCGACTAAGATAGATCTATTGCTACCTACTAATCACAATAATCCCCAAAGTCACCTTTTAGACACCTTGCCTAATAGACAATTCAGATGTTCTTGTTTAGGTCTTCATTAGGTTATGGGTTGGCTGATACTTTAGCTGCGTTCACAACTCAATTCAAAACACAGAACATAAAGCAAATTAAGGACACACGAGATTTATGTGGTTCCGTCAATGTGACGTACATCCACGGTGGTAGGGACTCTCCCTTACCGAGACTATCCACTATACTTGAGAATTCTAGTTACAATGGATGTCTTAATCTTCTGCTCCTTTCACTATTGCAATTACTAAGCAAGTACAATACAAAGAGTGTCACTTATTGTGTCTACCCTTCTTCTAGCTTGTCTTGCCTCTGTTGAATTGAAAGGTTGCTTCACTGCCACTTAGAAGTTCACCGCAACGCTCTCTAACCTCTCTTGAAGAAATCTGGAAATACGTTGAGTTCTTTCCGATGCTTCGCTAAATTCCTTCTCTAGGTTGTCTCACACAGCTTCTGCTTTCACCGTCTCATGGTCTCACCCATCTCCTATTTCACGGTCTTACTGTTTCACGGCCTGCCCTCACACTTATGGTCTGTCACGCCGTTGCACGTTCTGGTCTCACGCCGTTGTACGTTCTGGTCTCACGCCGTCTCTTGACGTACACCCACGCTTCTGGTCTGCCGTTTCACGTCTCTTGGCCTGCCTCACGCTACTGGTTTTTCTGGTTCACGTCTTTTGGCCTGCCTCACGCTTCTGGTCTGCTGTCTTCTCTTCCGGGTGGTCTCATGGATACCAGGTCTGCTGTCTTCTCTTCTGGTGGTCTCACAGATACCAGGTCTGCTGTCTTCTCTTTCGAGTGGTCTCACAGATACCAGGTCTGCTGTCTTTTCTTCCGGGTGGTCTGTTTCTTATTTCTCCTCTTGCTGGTTGTGTGTTTCTGGTTTGCTTGCAGGAGGCGTTTCTGGTTTTCTTTTCTCTTCTTTTTGGCTGGTTGTTGTAGGGTTGCCGTTTATTCAATTGTGTTGGCCTTAACCAGTTTTGTCTTCCAAGGCCTTTATATACTCTCTTCCATGAAACCCTAATAGGGCTTACGTGGCGGATTTACATTCTTCCCCTTACGTGGCGGATTTACTTTTTTGCCCTTCCATGTGGCTTTACTTTCTTGCACACTTAACCTTAGTTGACAACAATTACAACCCATACAAGGCTGTGGGAACAACAATCTCCCCCTTTGTAATTGTTGGCAACACTCATAACAAAAGCCATTATGCAGTAGTCCTTCATAATCTTCTTAGAGTAATAATCCAAAAGCAAATGGATTACAACTCCCCCTAAATATGCACTCCCCCTTCCTTAACAGCTCCCACTGCACTATTGCTTCTCTCCCCCTTTGCCAACCAATTACAAATATGAAAAACTCGCAAAGTAGAGATGGAGGATTCACCTGATTTTCAAGCTTGAGGAGGCATTCGCACAGACAGACTCATTTTGTGCTTTTCAAACAGTTCTATAGACAGAGATTTAGTTAGATCTTGTGTAGCCTCTTCAATAGATTTAGGTTCAACTTGTGAGAGTAAAGCAATAGCTCTCATAATTCTTCTTCTTGTTGTAACTCTTGTTGATGGGTCACCTATGATCTGATTTTCTTGATGAGCACTGGTCCACGTTTTCTTTGGCTTGCTTTCTTGCACAATCTTAGTTGCAAGAGGATCTCTTTCTTCATCAATCATATAAAAATTTCTAGCTATTCTCTTCCCGGCTGCAACAGTATTGCCTTCTTTACTCTTTACCTAGCAACCTGTTTTTGTGAATATTACCTTATGGTCTTCATTGCATAGTTTGCTAACAGATGCTAGATTATATCTGAGTCCTTCAATGTGCAGAACATCTTTCAGCTTTCCTCTTCCAATGTTTATTGATCCCTGACCATTGATGTTGAGTGAATCATCATTGCCAAACTTGACTCTGCCTTCTCTTGACTTGTTTAGCTTTGACAATTTACTCTTGTCTGTCGTCATGTGTGAAGTGCATCCACTTTCAAGGATCCACTGCTTATCCTTGTAGTCAGCTTTGAGTGCAATTTCAGCTATATTAGCCACCTCCCTTTTAGCTTTATATTCCTTCTTTTGAACTGGCTGGAAGATAGCTTTCTCCTTTTTCTCTGCTTTGACTACACCGCTTGTTTTCACAGTGCCATTGAGTGCCTTCTCTTGCTCAGGGAGAAGTGTCATAAATCTCTTGGCATTATGGCCATTCTGCCCGCACCTTTCACACTGTTCCAAATCTGCCAATACAGCAAACTTATTCTTTGAAACCGCTGGTTTGGGCTTCCACCAACCCTCCTTGTTAGTGTGTCCTTGCTTTTTACAATATGTGCAAGAACTCATGATAGGTGTTCTCCTCTGAATTTTGTATTGTCTCCCCCTGTATGCAGCATCGTATCTTCTCAAGTTGGAGACATATACTGGCCTTCTCCACCAGCAGTTACTTGCCTTATGACCCTAAACTCCACAATAAAGACAGTGACCTTGAAACTGCCTCTTCTTGGGTCTAATCACAGCTTGTTTTCTTTTGTTCATTACTTGCTGTGTAGGCAAGGTGGCTGGCTTCTTTGCTTGTGTGGCTTTCATTTCAGCCACCTTCTTTTCCTTTTTCTGTTCAGCCATAGCCCTTTGCTGGCTGACCTTCTTTTTTTCATTTTTGTTTGCCACCCTAGGTTGCTTCTTCAAACCCTCTTTATTCTTAGCTATCGTCTCCTGAGTCACAACCTTCTCTTTCAACTTCTGTGGCACATTCTTATTATCTTTAGGCAATGCAGCCTCAGATTGCTGCACTTTCTCTTCATTCTTCTTTTCTCTTGCAAAACTTGTTTCTCCTATCATTTCAAGCTTCTGCACGTTCTCTTCACTCCTTTTGTGTTATTGCTGAAGTCTCAACAACTCTTTCTCCATTCCTTCAAATTTTGAAGTCCTTGAGCCAAGCTCCATTGTAAGGTCTTCACATATTTTGATCTGTTCTTCAAATCTTCTCTTCAAGTCAATATGTTCAGCCCTTATTTCATCCTTTTGACTTTCAGCTTCCTCAGACTTTGCTTCAACTTGTTTTATATGGGCCTCCAACCTTCTTATGGTTCTACCCCTTTTGATTATCTCCTTTGAAGTTGCTTCTAACTCAGCTTCAAGATCTGGTTCTTCTTCATCAACCTCCTCTTCCTCTTTAGAGGTTGAACTACCACCTTGAGCTGATGCCATAAAGGCATGCTCATTTGATGATTCTTCATCTTCCTCCTCATCAGTTTCTTTTATCTGACTCACATAACTCTTGAATGAGCCTCTCTTCTTCTTCTGTGGGTTGGCCGTCTTCTTGCTGGACTTCTTTGATTTGAATGATGGTCTTCTCCATTTTGAACTCGGCTCATCATCACCATCCTCATCTTCATCATCAAGTTTCACTTTGAACTGAGAAGCAAAGTGTCCAGTCTGCCCACATCGATGACATCTCAAGGACAACTATCCTTTTCCCTTCTTAGACCCCTTTTTGAACTTCCTTGGGAAGTATGCCAACACTTCACCTTTACTTTCTTCCTCGTCATCATCATCATACTCACTGGATGATTCTTCCTCTTCTTTTATCTTTAAGTGTTTCATAGCTTTGAAAGCTACCTCCTTTGATACCTTCAATGTTGAGGAGCTCTCTGTTGACTTTATTCTCATCTCATATGCAATGAGATTGCACTGGAGATCATGCAGAGACATAGAATTGAGATCTCTACTCTCCTCTATGGCTGCCACCTTTGAGGCAAACCTCTCAGGCAGAATTCTCAGAATTTTCTTCACAATAGATGAGCCCTTCTTGTTCTTCCCATGACTTCTAAGATCGTTTACAGCATCAATAACCCTGGTGAAGAACTCTTGGACTGTCTCATTTTTCTGCATTCTGAGAGATTCATATCTCTCCTTAAAAACTTGAAGCTTGGCCTCCTTCATTCTGCCATCACCTTCATAGACTTTCTGCAATCTGTCCCATATCTCCTTGGCAGATTTACAATCCATAACTTTAGCATATTCAGCATCTGTCAATGCTGAAATGATGACATTTGAGGCCTTCCCATTTATCTCAAACTGTCTTAATTCCTTTGGGGTTGGATCTTTACCTTCTTCTGGAGGCTCAAAACCCTCCTATACAGATTTCACCACATTCATGCCCGTGGTTGCAAATACCACTTGCATTCTCGCTCTCCACATATGGTAGTTGGTTCTGTTGAAGATTGGAACCTTCTTGCTATAAGTAGTGCTGGTGCTGGTACCGGCATCCATTTCTCAGTATGCTGAACAAGTTAAAACTTCTGGAGCTCTTCAAACTAGTACACCAAGCTGTTAAGCTTTATCCTGGTGAACCTGTGCTCTGATACCAATTGAAGTTCCCAACTTCACCATAGGATCTACCAGTTTGTGATATTGAGAGGGGGGTGAATCAGTATCACCACAATTCGCAATTTGCAGGTAAGTGAACAACTTCAATCTCTTCTTAAAAGCAAACTTTTTCTCAGATTCGACTAAGGTAAATCTATTGCTACCTACTAATCACAATAGTCCCCAAAGTCACCTTTCAGACACCTTCTCTAATAGACAATTCGGATGTTCTTGTTTAGGTCTTCATTAGGTTATGGGTTGGCTGATACTTTAACTGCGTTCACAACTCAATTCAAAACACAGAACGTAAAGCAAATTAAGGACACACGAGATTTACGTGGTTCTGTCAATGTGACGTACATCCACGGTGGTAGGGACTCTCCCTTACCGAGACTATCCACTATACTTGAGAATTCCAGTTACAATAGATGTCTTAATCTTCTGCTCCTTTCACTATTGCAATTACTAAGCAAGTACAATACAAAGAGTGTCACTTATTGTGTCTACCCTTCTTCTAACTTGTCTTGCCTCTGTTGAATTGAAAGGCTGCTTCACTGCTGCTTAGAAGTTCACCGCAACGCTCTCTAACCTCTCTTGAAGAAATCTGGAAATACGTTGAGTTCTTTCCGATGCTTCGCCGAATTCCTTCTCTAGCTTGTCTCACACAGCTCCTGCTTTCACCGTCTCAGGGTCTCACCCGTCTCCTATTTCATGGTCTTACTATTTCACGGTCTGTCCTCACGCTTCTGGTCTCTCATGCCGTTGCACGTTCTGGTCTCACGCCGTCTCCTGACGTACACCCACGCTTCTGGTCTGCCGTTTCACGTCTCTTGGCCTGCCTCACGCTACTGGTTTTTCTGGTTCACGTCTTTCGGCCTGCCTCACGCTTCTGGTCTGCTGTCTTCTCTTCCGGGTGGTCTCATGGATACCAGGTCTACTGTCTTCTCTTCTGGTGGTCTCACATATACCAGGTCTGCTGTCTTCTCTTTTGAGTAGTCTTAAAGATACCAGGTCTGTTGTCTTTTCTTCCGGGTGGTCTATTTCTTATTTCTCCTCTTGCTGGTTGTGTGTTTTTGGTTTGCTTGCAGGAGGCGTTTCTGGTTTGCTTTTCTCTTCTTTTTGGCTGGTTGTTGTAGGGTTGCCGTTTATTCAATTGTGTTGGCCTTAACCAGTTTTGTCTTCCAAGGCCTTTATATACTCTCTTCCATGAAACCCTAATAGGGCTTACGTGGCGGATTTACATTCTTCCCCTTACACGACAGATTTACTTCTTTGCCCTTCCATGTGGCTTTACTTTCTTGCACACTTAACCCTAGTTGACAACAATTACAACCCATTCAAGGCTATGGGAACAACACAAGTAATGGACTCACTTGAGTATAATACACCTTAGTGGATGAATATTATAAATGCCAATCTCACGCTTCATTTTTGGGTCAGGTAGAAACCTTTAGAGGGGAGTGCGAAAGCTTTTTATTAGAGTCCATTACACTCGCTTTTTCTTAAGTGATATGTTTGTACCCAAAAGGTAGATAAATCATTTGAAATGGCATTGTAGCAAAGAAGACAATTAAAAAAATTACAGAATTTAAATTCAATTGATTATTGACAATGCATTTATCCCTAGAAGACTTTAAAATTGTAAAAATGCAATGTTTTGATTTTTAAATTCAATGTTAGTGCCATTGCAATTTGAGTGGAGGGAAAAACCTAATATTTGAATATGTTAATTGAAGAAAAATACAAGTGATGGACCCACTGGATAGAATAGACTTTAGTGGATCAATATTATAAATATCGATCTCACGCTTCAATGTTTGGTTGAGCGTAAATCTCTAGAGGGGTGTGGGGAAGCTTCTTATTAGTGTCCATTACATTCATTTTTTCTTAAGTGATATGTTTGTACCCAAAAAGTCGATAAATCATTTCAAATAGCTTTGTAGCCAAGAAGACAATTAAAAAAAGTACAGAATTCAAATTCAACTGATTATTGACAATCCATTTATCCCAAGAAGACTTTAAAAGTGTAAAAATGCAATGTTTTGATTTTTCAATTCAATGATAATGCCATTACATTTTGAGTGCAGAGAAAAACTTGATATTTGAATATGTTAATTGAAGAAAAATACAAGTAATGGGCTCACTTGAATAGAATAGACTTTTGTGGATGAATAATATATATAACAATTGCACGCTTCAAAGTAGGGTCAAGCATAAAGATCTAGAGGGGAGTGGGGAAGCTTTTTATTCGAGTCCATTGCATTCGCTTTTTCTTAAGTGATATGTATGTTCCCAAAAAGTAGATAAATAATTTCAAATAGCATTATAGCAAAGAAGACAATTAAAAAAAGTATAGAATTTAAATTCAATTGATTATTGACCATCCATTTATCGCAAGAAGACTTTAAAAGTGTAAAAATGCAATGTTTTGACTTTTCAATTCAATGTTAATGCCGTTGCATTTTGAGTGGAGAGAAAAACATAATATTGAATATATTAATTGAAGAAAAAAACAAATAATGGACTCACTTAAGTAGAATAGAATTTAGTGGATGAATATTATAAATACCAATCTCATGCTTCATTGTTGGGTCAAGCATAAATCTCTAGAGGGGAGTGGGGAAGCTTTTGGTTAGAGCCCATTGCATTCACCTCTTGTTAAGTGATATGTTTGTACCCAAAAAGTAGATAAATCATTTCAAATTGCATTGTAGCAAAGAAGACAATGAAAAAATTACAAAATTTCAAATTCAATTGATTATTGACGATGCATTTATCCCTAGAAGTCTTAAAAATTGCAAAACTGCAATGTTTTGATTTTTAAATTCAATGTTAATACCATTGCATTTTGAGTGGAGAGAGAAACCTAATATTTGAATATGTTAATTGAAAAAAATTACAAGTAATGGACTCACTTGAATAGAATACAATTTAGTGGATGAATATTATAAATACCAATCTCACGCTTCAATGTTCGGTCAAGTATAAATCTTTAGAGGGGAGTAGGGAACCTTTTTATTAAAGTGGCATTGCATTCATTTTTTCCTAAGTGATATGTTTGTACCCAAAAAGTAGATAAATCATTTCAAATTGCATTGTAGTAAAGGAGACAATTAAAAAATTACAAAATTTAAATTCAACTGATTATTGACAATGCATTAATCCCTTGAAGAGTTTAAAATTGTAAAAATTGTAAAAATGCAACGTTTTGATTTTTAAATTCAATTTTAATGCATTGCATTTTGAGTGGAGAGAAAAACCCAAAATTTGAATATGTTAGTTGAAGAAAAAAACAAGTAATTGACTCACTTGAATAGAATACAATTTAGTTGATGAATATTATAAATACCAATCTCATGCTTCAATGTTGGGTCAAGCATAAATCATTATAAGGGTGTGGGGAAGCTCTTATTAAAGTCCACTGCATTCACTTTTTCCTAAGTGATATGTTTGTACCCAAAAAGTAGAGAAATCATTTCAAATTGCATTGTCGCAAATAAGACAATTAAAAAAAATTATAAAATTTTAAATTCAACTCATTATTGACAATGGATTTATCCCTAAAAGAGTTTAAAATTGTAAAAATGCAATGTTTTGATTTTTAAATTCAATGTTCATGCCATTGCATTTTAAGGGGAGTGGAAAACTTAATATTTGAATATGTTAAATGAAGAAAAATACAAGTAATGGGGTCACTGAATAAAAATAGAATTTAGTGGATGAATATTATAAATACCAATCTCATGCTTCATTGTTGGGTCAAGCATAAATCTTTAGAGAGGAGTGGGGAAGCTTATGGTTAGAGCCTATTGCATTCGCCTTTTGTTAAGTGATATGTTTGTACCCAAAAAGTAGATAAATCATTTCAAATTGCATTGTAGCAAAGAAGACAATTAAAAAAATTACAAAATTTAAATTCAACTGATTATTGACAATGCATTTATCCCTAGAAGACTTTAAAATTGTAAAAATTGTAAAAATGCAATGTTTTGATTTTTAAATTCAATGTTAATGCCATTGCATTTTGAGTGGAGAGAAAAACATAATATTTGAATATGTTAATTGAAGAAAAATACAAGTAATGGACTCACTTGAATAGAATACAATTTAGTGGATGAATATTATAAATACCAATCTCACGCTTCAATGTTGGGTCAAGTATAAATCTATAGAGGGCAATGGGAAGCTTTTCGTTAGAGCCCATTGCATTTGCTTTTTTGTTAACAATATGTTTGTACCAAAAAGTAGATAAATCATTTCCAATGCATCGTAACAAGAAGAGCCAATAAAAAACTTACAAAATTTCAAATTCAATTATTGACAATGCATTTATCCCTAGAGGTCTTAAAATTGTAAAAATATAATGTTTTTGATTTTTAAATTCAAAGTTAATTTCATTGCATTTTGAGGGGGGAGAAAAACCCAATATTTGAATATGTTAATTGAAAAAAATACAAGTAATGACTCATTGAATAGAATACAATTTAATGGATAAATATTATAAATACCAATCTCATGATTTAATGTTGAGTCAAGTATAAATCTCTAGAGGGGAATGGGCAAACTCTATTAGAGGTCCATTGCATTTGCTTTTTCTTAAGTGATATGTTCTGTACCCAAAAGTAGATAAATCATTTCAAATTGCAATTGTAGTGAAGGAGACAATTAAAAAAAATTACACAATTTAAATTCAAAAGATTATGACAATGCATTAAGCCTTAAAGAATTTAAAATTGTAAAAATTGTAAAATGCAATGTCTTGATTTTTAATTTCAATGTTAATGCCATTGCATTTCGAGTGGAGATAAAAATATAATATTTGATTATTTTAGTTGAAGAGAAATATAAGTAATGGACTCACTTGAATAGAATACAATTTAGTGGATGAATATTATAAATACCAATCTCACGCTTCAATGTTCGGTCAAGTATAAATCTCTAGAGGGGAGTGAGGAAGCTTTTATTAAAGTGCATTGTATTCATTTTTTCCTAAGTGATATGTTTGTAGCCAAGAAGTAGATAAATCATTTCAAATTGCATTGTAGCAAAGGAGATAATTGAAAAAATTACAAATTTTAAATTCAACTATTATTGACAATGCATTAATCCCTAGAAGAGTTTGAAATTGTAAAAATTGTAAAAATGCAATGTTTTGATTTTTAAATTCAATGGTAATGCCATTGCATTTTGACTGGAGAGAAAAATCCAAATTTCAATATGTTAATTGAAGAAAAATACAAGTAATGGACTCACTTGAATGGAATACAATTTAGTTGATGAATATTATAAATACCAACCCCACGCTTCATTTTAGGGTTTAGGATAAATCTCTAGAGGGGAGTGGGACGGTTCTTATTAGAGTCTATTGCATTTTTTTCTTAAGTGAATGTTTCTACCGAAAAGTAAATAAATCATTTCAAATTGGATTGAAGCAAAGAAGGGAATTAAAAAAATTACAAAATTTAAATTCAATTGCTTATTAACAAGCATTTATCCCTAGAAGACTTGAAAATTGTAAAAATTTATACGAATGTAATGTTTAGATTTTTAAATTTAATGTTAGTACCATTGCATTTTAAGTGGAGAGAAAAACACAATTTAGTCATTAAAATTGTAAAAAGTTAATGTTTTGATTTTTAATTCAATGTTAATGTCATTGCATTTTGAGTGGAGAGAAAAACCTAATATTTGAATATGTTAATTGAAGAAACATACAAGTAATGGACTCACTTGAATAGAATACAATTTAGTTGATGAATATATATAAATACCAATCTCACGCTTCATTGCTAAGTCAAGCATAAATCTTTAGAGAGGGAGTAGGGAAGCTTCTTATTAGAGTCCATTGCATTCGTTTTTTGTTACGTGATATGTTTGTACACAAAAAGTAGATAAATCATTTCAAATTGCACTATAGCAAAAAAGACGATTATAAAAAAATTACAAAATTTAAATTCAATTGATTATTGACAATGCATTTATCCCTAAAGACTTTAAAATTGTAAAAATGCAATGTTTTGATTTTCAAATTCAATGTTAGTGCCATTGCATTTTGATTGGAGAGAAAAAACTAATATTTGAATATGTTAAATGAAGAAAATACAAGTAATGGACTCACATTAATAGAATACAATTTAGTGGATAAATATTATAAATACCAATCTCATGCTTCAATGTTAGGCCAAGTATAAATCTCTAGAGGGGAGTGGGGAAGCTACTTTTAGAGTCCATTGCATTCTTTTTTGTAAGTGATATGTTTGTACCCAAAAGTAAATAAATCATTTCAAATTGCATTGTTGAAAGGAGACAATGAAAAAAATTACAAAATTTAAATTCAACTAATTAGTGACAATGCATTTATCCTTAAAGGTCTTTAAAATTGTAAAAATATAATGTTTCATTTTTAATTCAAAGTTAATGTCATTGCATTTTGAGTGGAGAAAAAAACCAACATTTGAATAAGAATTTGAAGAAAAATACAAGTAATGGACTCACTTGAATAAAATACAATTTAGTGGATGAATATAATAAATACCAATCTCACGCTTCAATGTTCGGCCAAGTATAAATCCCTAGAGTAGGGAATGTTCTTATTAAAGTGCATTGCATTAATTTTTTCCTAAGTGATACGTTTGTACTCAAAAAGTAGGTAAATCATTTCAAATTGCATTGTAGCAAGGGAGACAATTAAAAAAATTACAAAATTTCAAATTTAATTGATTATTTACAATGCATTTATCCCTAGAAGTCTTTAAAATTGCAAAAATGCCATGTTTTGATTTTTAATTCAATGTTAATACCATTGCATTTTAAGTGGAGAGAAAAACCTAATATTTGAATATGTTAATTGAAGAAAAGTACAAGTAATGGACTCACTTGAATGGAATACAATTTAGTGGATGAATATTATAAATACCAATCTCACGCTTCAATGTTTGGTCAAGCATAAATCTCTATAAGGGAGTGGGGAAGCTTCTTATTAAAGTCCATTGCATTCACTTTTTCTTAAGCGATATGTTTGTACCCAAAAAGTTGATAAATCATTTCAAATTGCATTGTGGTAAGAAGACAATTAAAAAAATTACAAAATTTCAAATTTCACTGATTATTGACAATGCATTTATCTTAGAAGTGTTTAAAATTGTAAAAATGCAATGTTTTGATTTTTACATTCAATGTTAATGTCATTGCATTTTGAGTAGAGAGAAAAAACCTAATATTTGAATATTTTAATTTCAGAAAAATAAAGTAACAAACTCACATGAATAGAATACACTTTAGTGGATGAATATTATAAATACCAATCGTACGCTCCAATGTTAGGTCAAGTATAAATCTTAGAGGGAGTAGGAAGCTTCTTATTAAAGTCCATTGCATTCGCTTTTTCTTAACTAATATGTTTGTACCCAAAAGTGAAAATCATTTCAAATTGCATTGTGGTAAAGAAGACAATTACAAATTTCAAATTTCACTGATTATTGACAATGCATTTATTCTTAGAAGTGTTTAAAATTGTAAAAATGCAATGTTTTCATTTTTAAATTCAATGTTAATGCCATTGCATTTGGAGTAGAGGAGAAAAAACCATTAAAATTTGAATTATGTTAGTTGAAGAAAAAATACTAGTAAATGGGACTCAGCTTGAATAGAACTACAAATTTATTGATGAAATATTATTAAATACCAATCTCACGCTTCAATGTTGGGTCAAGCATAAATCTCTATAAAGGGAGTTGGGGAAGCTTCTTATTAAGGTCCATTGGCTACAATTTTTCCTAAGCGATATGTTTGTACCACAAGAAGTAGATAAACATTTCAATTGCATTGTAGCAAAGAAGACAATTAAAAAAATTACAAAATTTCAAATTCAACTGATTATTGACAATCGGATTTATCCTTAGAAGAAGTTTAAAATTGTAAAAATGCAATGTTTTGATTTTTAAATTCAATGTTAATGCCATTGCAATTTTGGGGGGAGTGAAAAAACTTAATATTTGAATATGCTAAAATGAAGAAAAATACAAGTAATGGACTCACTTGATAGATAGAATTTAGTGGAATGAATATTATAAATACCTAATCTCAATGCCTTCATTGGTAGGTCAAGCATAAATTCTAGAGGGGGAGCGGGGAGGCTTTTAGTTAGGAGCCCATTGCATTTGCCTTTTGTTAAGTGATATGTTTATCACAAAAAGTAGATAAATCATTTCAAATTTTATTGTAGCAAACAAGACAATTAAAAAAATTACAAATTTCAAAATTCAATTGATTATTGACAATGCATTTATCCCTAAAAGCTAAAAATTGCAAACATGCAATGTTTTGATTTTAAATTCAATGTTAATACCATTGCATTTTGAGTTGAGAGAAAAACCTAATATTTGAATATGTTAATCGAAGAAACAAACAAGTAATGGACTCACATGAATGGATACAATTTAGTGGATAAATATTATAAATACCAATCTTCACGCTTCAATGTTGGGCCAAGTATAATCTCTAGAGGGGAGTAGGGAAGCTACATATTAGAGTCCATTGTATTCACTTTTTCGTAAGTGATAATTTGTACCCAAAAAGTAGATAAATCATTTCAAATTGCATTGTCCCAAGGGAGACAATGAAAAGAATTACAAAATTTAAATTCAAAAAAATGAGTGACAACACATTTATCCCTAGAGGTCTTTAAAATTGTAAAAATATAATGTTTTTGATTTTCAAATTCAAAGTTAATGTCATTGCATTTTGAGTGGAGAGAAAAACCTAATATTTGAATATGTTAATTGAAGAAACGTACAAGTAATGGACTCACTTGAATAGAATACAATTTAGTGGGTGAATATTATAAATACCAATCTCACACTTCAATGTTAGGTCAAGTATAAATCTTGAGAGGGGAGTAGGGAAGCTTCTTATTTAAAGTCCATTGCATTTGTTTTTTTCTTAAGTGATATGTTGTACTCAAAAGTAGATAAATCATTTTCCAATTTCATAGTAACAAGGGAGACAATAAAAAAAATTACAAAAATTTAAATTCAACTGGTTATTGAACAATGCATTTATCCCTATAAAACTTTAAAATTCTAAAAATTGTAAAAATGAAATATTTGATTTTAAATTTAATGGTTACTCCATTGTTTTTTGAGTGGAGAGAAAAACCTAAAATTGAACATGTTAATTGAAGAAAAATAAAAAGTAATGGACTCACTTGAATAGAATACAATTTAGCGAATAGAATACAAGTATAAATCTCTAAAGGGGAGTGGGGAAGTTTCTTATTAGAGTCCATTGCATTCGCTTTTGTAAGTGAGTAAGTTTGAACGCGAAAAAGTAGATAAATCATTTCCTAATTGCATTGTAGCAAAGAAGCCAATTAAAAAAATTACAAAATTTTAATTCAATTGATTATTAACAATGCATTTATCCTTAGAGGTCATTAAAATTGTAAAAATATAATGTTTTGATTTTAAATTCAATGTTAATGTCATTGCATTTTGAGTGGAGAGAAAAACCTAATATTTGAATTTGTTAATTGAAGAAATAACAAGTAATGGACTCACTTGAATAGAATGCAATTTAGTGGATGAGTATTATAAATACCAATCTCATGCTTCATTGCTAGGTCAAGCATAATCTTTAAAAGGGGAGTAGGGAAGCTCCTTATTAGAGTCCATTGCATTCGCTTTTTGTTAAGTGATATGTTTGTACCCAAAAGTAGATAAATCATTCAAATTGCATTGTAGCAAAAAAGACGATTAAAAAGATTACAAGAATTTAAATTCAAATGATTAGTGACAATGCATTTATCTTAGAGTCTCTAAATTGTAAAAATGTAATGTTTTGATTTTTAAATTCATGTCAATGCCATTGCATTTGAGGGGAGTGAAAACCTAATATTTGAATAATGTAAAATGAAGAAAATACAAGTAGTGGACTCACTTGAATAGAATAGAATTTAGTGGATGAATATTATAATACTAAGCTCACGCTTCATTGCTGGGTCAAGCATAAATCTTTAGAGGGGAGTGGGGAAGCATTTGGTTAGAGCCCATTGCATTCGCCTTTTGTTAAGTGATATGTTTGTACTCAAAAAGTAGATAAATCATTTCAAATTCCATTGTAGCAAATAAGTCAATTAAAAAAATTACAAAATTTCAAATTCAATTAATTATTGACAATGCATTTATCCCTATAAGTCTTAAAAATTGCAAAAATGGAATGTTTTGATTTTTAAATTCAATGTTAATACCATTGCATTTTGAGTGGAGAGAAAAACCTAATATTTGAATATGCTAAATGAAGAAAAATAAAGTAATGGACTCACATGAATAGAATACAATTTAGTGGATAAATATATAAATACCAATCTCACACTTCGATGTTGGGTTAAGTATAAATCTCTAGAGGGGAGTAGGGAAACTTCTTATAAAGTCCATTGCATTCGCTTTTCTTAACTAATATGTTTGTACCCCAAAAGTAGAGAATCATTTCAAATTGCATTGTAGCAAAGGAGAGAATTAAAAAAGTTACAAAATTTAAATTCAACTGATTATTGACAATGCATTAATCCTAAAGAGTCTAAAATTGTAAAGATTGTAAAAATGCAATGTTTTGATTTTTAAATTTAATATAAATGCCATTGCTTTTTGAGTGGAGAGAAAAACCTAAAATTTGAATATGTTAGTTAAAGAGAAATACCAGTAATGAACTCATATGAATAGAATACAATTAGTTGATGAATATTATAAATACCAATCTCATGCTTCAATGTTGGGGTCAGCAATAAATATCTATAAGGGAGTGGGGGAAGCTTCTTATTAAAGTCCATTGCATTCACTTTTTCTTAAGCGATATGTTTGTACCCAAAAGGTAGATAAATCATTTGAAAATTGCATTGTAGCAAAGAAGGCAATTAAAAAAATTACAAAAATTTTCAAATTCAACTTGTTATTAACAATGGATTTATCCCTAGAAGAGTTTAAAATTGTAAAAATGCAATGTTTTGATTTTAAGTTCAATGTTAATGCCATTGCATTTTGAGTGGAGAGAAAAATATAAAATTTAAATATGTTAATTAAAGAGAAATACAAGTAACAGACGCATTTGAATAGAATACAATTTAGTGGATGAATATTATAAATACGAATCTCAGCTTCACTGTTGGTTCAAAGCATAAATCTCTAAAGGGGAGTGGGGAAGCTTTTCGTTATAGCCCATTGCATTTGCCTTTTGTTAGGTGATATGTTTGTACCCAAAAAGTACATAAATCATTTTAAATTCCATTGTAGTGAAGAAGACAATTAAAAAAAATTACAAAATTTCAAAATCAATTGATTATTGACAAGGCATTTATCCCTAGAAGTCTTAAAAATTGCAAAAATACAATGTTTTGATTTTTAAATTCAATGTTAATACCATTGCATTTTGAGTGGAGAGAAAAACCAAAAATTAAATATGTAAATGAAGAAAAATACAAGTAATGGGCTCTCATGAATAGAATACAATTTAGAAGATAAATATTATAAATACCAATCTCACGCTTCATTGCTAGGTCAAGCATAAATCTCTAGAGAGGAGTACAAAAGCTTATTATTAGAGTCCATTGCATTTACTTTTTGTTGATGATATGTTTGTACCCAAAAAGTAGATAAACCATTTCAAATTGCATTGTAGCAAAAAAGTCGATTAAAAAAATTACAAAATTTAATTTCAAACGATTAGTGACAATACATTTATCTCTAGAGTCTTTAAAATTGTAAAAATGTAATGTTTTGATTTTTAAATTCAATGTTAATGCTATTGCATTTTGAGGGGAGTGAAAAACCTAATATTTGAATATGTTAAATGAAGAAAAATACAAGTAATGGACTCACTTGAATATAATAGAATTTAGGGGATGAATATTATAAATACCCAATCTCACACTTCAATGTTAGGCCAAGTATAAATCTCTAGAGGGGAGTAGGGAAGCTACATATTAGAGTCCATTGTATTCGTTTTTTCGTAATGATAAGTTTGTACCCAAAAAGTAGATAAATCATTTTAAATTGCATTGTCGCAAGGGAGATAATGAAATAAGTTATAAAATTTAAATTCAACTAATTAGTGACAATACATTTATCCCTAGAGGTCTTTAAATTATAAAAATATAATGTTTTTAATTTTTAAATCAAAGTTATTGTCATTGCATTTTGAGTGGAGAGAAAAACCTAATATTTGAATATGTTAATTGAAGAAAAATACAAGTAATGGACTCACTTGAATAGAATACAATTTAGTGGATGAATATTATAAATACCAATCTCAGGCTTCAATGTTGGGTCAAGCATAAAACTCTAGAAGGGTGTGCGAAAGCTTCTTATTAGAGTTCATTGCATTCGCTTTTTCGTAAGTGATATGTTTTGTATGCGAAAAGTAAATAAATCATTTCAAATTGCATTGTAGCAAAGGAGACAATTAAAAAATTACAAAATTTAAATTCAACTAATTATTAACAATGCATTTATCACTAGAAGACTTTAAAGTTGTAAAAATTGTAAAAATGTAATATTTTGATTTTTAAATTCTATGTTTACATCATTGCTTTTTGAGTGGAGAGAAAAACCTAATATTTGAATATGTTAATTGAAGAAAATACAAGTATTGGACTCACTAGAAAGAAGACAATTTAATGGATGAATATTATAAATACCATTATCACGCTTCAATGTTGGGTCAACATAAAACTCTATATGGGAGTGGGGAAGGTTTTATTAGTGTCCCTTGCATTCATTTTTTCTTAAGTGATATGTCTGTGCCCAAAAGGTGGCTAAATCATTTCAAATTGCATGGTAGCAAAGGAGACAATTTAAAAAAATAACAAAAATTAAATTCAACTGGTTATTGAGAATGCATTAATGCCTTGAAGAGTTTAAAATTGTAAAAATTGTAAATGTGCAATGTCTTGATTTTTAAATTCAATGTTAATGCCATTGGCATTTTGAGTGGAGATAAAACATAATATTTGAATACTTTAGTTGAATCAAAATACAAGTAATGGACTCACTTGAATAGAATACAATTTAGTGGATGAATATTATAAATACCAATGTCATGCTACATTGTTGGGTCAAGTATAAATCTCAAGAGGGGAGTAGGGAAGCTTCTTATTAGAGTCCATTGCATTTGTTTTTTCTTAAGTGATATGTTGTGCCCCAAAAGTAGATAAATCATTTCAATTTGCATTGCAACAAAGGAAGAATTAAAAAAATTACAAAATTTAAATTCAACTGATTATTGACAACGCATTTATCCTTAGAGTTTTAAAATTGTAAAAATACAATGTTTTGATTTTAATTTCAATGTTATGCCTTTGCATTTTGAAGGGAGTGAAAACCTAATATTTGAACATGTTAATTGAAGAAAAATACAATTAATGGACTCACTTGATTAGAATATTTTAGTGGATGAATACTATAAATACCAATCGCACGTTTCAATGTAGGGTTAAGCATAACTCTCTAGAGGGGAGTGGCAAAGCTTCTTATTAGAATCCATTGCATTTGCTTTCTCTTAAGTGATATGCTTGTACCCAAAAAGTAAATAAATCATTTCAAATTGTATTGTAGCAAAGGAGAGAATTAAAAAAATTACAAAATTTAAATTCAA
>JAIRCJ010000244.1:31134-108909 GCA_020883675.1 Bruguiera gymnorhiza
AAAAAATTACAAATTTTAAATTCAATTGATTATGACAATGCATTAATCCTTAAAGAGTTAAAATTGCAAAATTGTAAAATGTAAATAATCATTTCAAATTGGTTTGTAGCAAACGAGAGAATTAAAAAAATTACAAAATTGAATTCAACTGATAATCAACAAATTTTTTAAACCTAGAAGACTTTAAAATAGCAAAAATGCAATGTTTTGATTTTTAAATTCAATGTTAATGCCATTGCATTTTGGGGGGAGTGAAAAACTTAATATTTGGATATGCTAAATGAAGAAAAATACAAGTAATGGACTCACTTGAATAGAATAGAGTTTAGTGGATGAATATTATAAATACCAATCTCACGCTTTAATGTTGGGTCAGGCATAAATCTCTAGAGGGAGTAGGGAAGCTTTTTATTAAAGTCCATTGCATTCGCTTTTTCTGAAGTGATATGTTTGTAACCGAAAAGTAAATAAATCATTTCAAATTGCATTGTAGCAAGGAGACAATTAAAAAAATTACAAAATTTAAATTCAACTGATTATTGACAATGCATTTATCTCTAGAAGACTTTAAAATTGTAAAATTGTAAAAATGCAATGTTTGACTTTTAAATTCAATGTTTACGCCATTGCTTTTGAGTGGAGAGAAAAACCTTAATATTTGAATATGTTAATTGAAGGGAAATAGAAGTAATGGACTCACTTGAATAGAATACAATTTAGTGGATGAATATTATAAATACCAATCTCAGGCTTCAATGTTGGGTCAAGCATAACTCTAGAGGTGTGTGGGGAAGCTTCTTATTAGAGGCCATTGCATTCGCTTTTTCGTAAGTGATATGTTTGTACGCAAAAAGTAAATAAATCATTTCAAATTGCATTGTAGCAAAGGAGACAATTAAAAAAATTACAAAATTTAAATTCAACTGATTATTGACAATGCATTTATTGCTAGAAAACTTCAAAATTGTATGAATTGTAAAAATGCAATGTTTTGATTTTTAAATTCAATGTTAATGGAATGCATTTTGAGTGGAGAGAAAAACATAATCTTTGAATATGTTAATTGAAGAAAAATACAAGTAATGGACTCACTTGAATAAAATACAATTAAGTGGATGAATATTATAAATACCAATCTCACGCTTTAATGATGGGTCAAGCATAAATCTTTAGAGGGGAGTGGGAAAACTTCTTATTAAAGTCCATTGCATTCGCTTTTTCTTCAATGTTATGTTTGTACCCAAAAGTAAAGAAGTCATTTCAAATTACATTGTAGCAAAGGAGATAATTAAAAAAATTACAAAATTTAAATTGACCTAATTATTAACAATGCGTTAATCCCTTGAAGAGTTTAAAAGTGTAAAAATTGTAAAAATGCAAAGTTTTGATTTTAAAATTCAATTTTGATGTCATTGCATTTTGAGTGGAGTGAACAACATAATAGTTGAATATGTTAATTGAAGAAAAATACAAGTAATGGACTCACTTGAATAGAATACAATTTAGTGGATGAATATTATAAATACCAATTTCATGCTTCAATGTTGGCTCAAGCAAAAATCTCTAGGGGGAGTGGGGAAGTTTCTTATTAAAGTCCATTGTATTTCCTTTTTCTTAAGTGTTATGTTCATACCCAAAAAGTAGATAAATCATTTGAAATTGCATTGTAAGGAAGAAGACAATTAAAAAAAATTGCAAAATTTAAATTCAACTGATTATTGACAATGCATTTATCCCTAGAAAACCTTAAAATTGTAAAAATTGTAAAAATGTTATGTTTTGAGTTTTACATTCAATGTTAATGTCGTTGCATTTTCAGTGGAGAGAAAAACATAATATTTGAATATGTTTATTGAATAAACATAAAAGTAATAGACACACTTGAATGGAATACACTTTAGTGGATGAATATTATAAATAACAATCTCATGTTTCAATGTCAAGTCAAGCATAAATCTCTACAGGGGAGTGGAGAAGCTTCTTATTAGAGTCCATTGCATTCGTTTTTACTTAAGTGATATGTTTGTACCCAAAAAGTAGATAAATCATTTCAAATTGCATTATAGCAAAGAAGGCAATTAAAAAAGTTACAAAATTTAAATACAACTAATTATTACAATGCATTTATCCCTAGAAGACTTTAAAATTATAGAAATGCAATGTTCTGATTTTGAAATTGAATATGAATCCCATTGCTTTTTGAGTGGAGGGAGAAACTTAATATTTGAATATGTTGATTGAAGAAAATTACGAGTAATGGACTCACTTGAATAGAATACAATTTAATGGATGAATATTCTAAATACCAATCTCATGCTTTAATGTTGGGTCAAACATAAATCTCTAGAGGGGTGTGGGGAAACTACTTATTAGAGTCCATTGCATTCGCTTTTCTTTAAGTGATATGTTTGTACCGAAAAAGTAGATAAATCATTTCAAATTGCATTGTAGCAAAGTATACAATGAAAAAAATTACAAAATTTTAATTCAACTGATTATTGACAATGCTTTTATCCCTATAAGATTTTAAAATAGTAAAGATGCAATGTTTTGATTTTTAAATTCAATGCTAATGCCATTGCGTTTTGAGTGGAGAGAAAAACATAATATTTGAATATGTTAATTGAAGAAACATAAAAGTAATAGATACACTTGAATGGAATACACTTTACTGGAAGAATATTATAAATACCAATCTCATGCTTCAATGTCGAGTCAAGCATAAATCTCTAGAGGGAAATGGAGAAGCTTCTTATTAGAGTCCATTGTATTCGCTTTTACTTAAGTGATATGTTTGTACCCAAAAAGTAGATAAATCATTTCAAATTGCATTATTGCAAAGAAGACAATTAAAAAAATTACAAAATTTAAGTTCAACTAATTATTAACAATGCATTTATCCATAGAAGACTTTAAAATTATAGAAATGCAATGTTTGATTTTTAAATTCAATGTTAATGCCATTGCATTTTCAGTGGAGGGAAAAACCTAATATTTGAATATGTTGATTGAAGAAAAATACAAGTAATGGACTCACTTGAATAGAATACAATTTAGTGGATGAATATTCTAAATACCAATCTCACGCTTCAATGTTGGGTCAAGCATAAATCTCTAGAGGGGAGTGGGGAAGCTTCTTATTAGAGTCCATTGCATTTACTTTTTCTTAAGAGATATGTTTGTACCCAAAAAGTGGATAAATCATTTCAAATTGCATTGTAGCAAAGAAGACAATTAAAAAAATTACAAAATTTAAATTCAACTAATTATTGACAATGCATTAATCCCTCGAAGAGTTTAAAATTGTGAAAATTGTAAAAAATTGTAAAAATGCAATGTTTTGATTTTTACACTCAATGTTAATGCCATTTCATTTTGAGTGGAGAGAAAAATATAATATTTGAAAATGTTAATTGAAGAAAAATACAAGGAATGGACTCACATGAATAGAATATAGTTTAGTGGATGAATATTATAAATACTAATCTCACGCTTTAATGTTGGCTTAAATATAAATCTCTAGGGGGGAGTGGGGAAGTTTCTTATTAGAATCCATTGCATTCATTTTTTCATAAGTGTTATGTTCATACCCAAAAAACAGATAAATCATTTGAAATTGCATTGCAATAAAGAAGACAATTAAAAAAATTACAAAATTTAAATTCAAATGATTCCTGAGAATGCATTTATTGCTGAAAGACTTTAAAATTATAGAAATGCAATGGTTTGATTTTTAAATTCAAAGTGAATGCCATTGCATTTTAAGGGGAGAGAAAAACATAATATTTGAATATGTTAATTGAAGAAACATACAAGTAATGGACACACTTGAATGAAATACAGTTTAGTGGATGAATATTATAAATACCAATCTCACGCTTCAATGTTGGGTCAAGAATAAATCTCAAGGGGGGAGTGGGGAAGCTTTTTATTAGAATCCATTGCATTTGCTTTTTCTTAAGTGATATGGTTGTACCCAAAAAGTAGATAAATCATTCCAAATTGCATTATAGGGTAGAAGACAATTAAAAAAATTACAAAATTTAAATTCAACCGATTCTTGAGAATGCATTTATCCCTAGAAGACTTTAAAATTATAGAAATGCAATGGTTTGATTTTTAAATTCAATGTGAATGCCATTGCATTTTGAGTGGAGAGAAAAACTTAATATTTGAATATGTTGATTGAAGAAAAATACAAGTAATGGACTCACTTGAATAGAATACAATTTAGTGGATGAATATTCTAAATACCAATCTCACACTTCAATGTTAGGTCGAGCACAAATCTCAGGAGGGGAGTGGGGAAGCCTCTTATCAGAGCCCATTGCATTCGCTTTTTCTTAAGTGATATGTTTGTACCCAAAAAATAGATAAATCATTTCAAATTGCATTGTAGGGTAGAAGACAATTAAAAAAATTACAAAATTTAAATTGAACTGATTATTGATAATGCATTTATCCCTAGAAAACTTTAAAATTGTAAAAATTCAATGATAATGTCATTGCATTTTGAGTGGAGAGAAAAACATAATATTTGCATATGTTAATTGAAGAAACATAAAAGTAATGGACACACTTGAATGGAATACACTTTAGTCGATGAATATTATAAATATCAATCTTATGTTTCAATGTTGGGTCAAGCATAAATCTCTACAGGAGAGTGTGGAAGCTTCCTATTAGAGTCCATTGCATTCCCTTTTTCTTAAGTGATATGTTTGTACCCAAAAAGTAGATAAATCATTTCAAATTGCATTATAGCAAAGGAGACAATTAAAAAAATTACAAAATTTAAATTAATCTAATTATTGACAATGCATTAGTCCCTTAAAGAGTTTAAAAGTGTAAAAATTGTATAAATGCAAAGTTTTGATTTTTAAATTCAATTTTAATGCCATTGCATTTTGAGTGGAGTGAATAACATAATAGTTGAATATGTTACTTGAAGAAAAACACAAGTAATGGACACACTTGAATAGAATACAATTTAGTGAATGAACATTATAAATACCAATCTCATGCTTCAATGTTGGCTCAAGAATAAATCTCAAGGGGGGAGTGGGGAAGCTTTTTATTAGAATCCATTGCATTTGCTTTTTCTTAAGTGATATGGTTGTACCCAAAAAGTAGATAAATCATTCCAAATTGCATTATAGGGTAGAAGACAATTAAAAAAATTACAAAATTTAAATTCAACCGATTCTTGAGAATGCATTTATCCCTAGAAGACTTTAAAATTATAGAAATGCAATGGTTTGATTTTTAAATTCAATGTGAATGCCATTGCATTTTGAGTGGAGAGAAAAACTTAATATTTGAATATGTTGATTGAAGAAAAATACAAGTAATGGACTCACTTGAATAGAATACAATTTAGTGGATGAATATTCTAAATACCAATCTCACACTTCAATGTTAGGTCGAGCACAAATCTCAGGAGGGGAGTGGGGAAGCCTCTTATCAGAGCCCATTGCATTCGCTTTTTCTTAAGTGATATGTTTGTACCCAAAAAATAGATAAATCATTTCAAATTGCATTGTAGGGTAGAAGACAATTAAAAAAATTACAAAATTTAAATTGAACTGATTATTGATAATGCATTTATCCCTAGAAAACTTTAAAATTGTAAAAATTCAATGATAATGTCATTGCATTTTGAGTGGAGAGAAAAACATGATATTTGCATATGTTAATTGAAGAAACATAAAAGTAATGGACACACTTGAATGGAATACACTTTAGTCGATGAATATTATAAATATCAATCTTATGTTTCCATGTTGGGTCAAGCATAAATCTCTACAGGAGAGTGTGGAAGCTTCCTATTAGAGTCCATTGCATTCCCTTTTTCTTAAGTGATATGTTTGTACCCAAAAAGTAGATAAATCATTTCAAATTGCATTATAGCAAAGGAGACAATTAAAAAAATTACAAAATTTAAATTAATCTAATTATTGACAATGCATTAGTCCCTTAAAGAGTTTAAAAGTGTAAAAATTGTATAAATGCAAAGTTTTGATTTTTAAATTCAATTTTAATGCCATTGCATTTTGAGTGGAGTGAATAACATAATAGTTGAATATGTTACTTGAAGAAAAACACAAGTAATGGACTCACTTGAATAGAATACAATTTAGTGAATGAACATTATAAATACCAATCTCATGCTTCAATGTTGGCTCAAGCATAAATCTCAAGGGGGGAGTGGGGAAGCTTTTTATTAGAATCCATTGCATTTGCTTTTTCTTAAGTGATATGGTTGTACCCAAAAAGTAGATAAATCATTCCAAATTGCATTATAGGGTAGAAGACAATTAAAAAAATTACAAAATTTAAATTCAACCGATTCTTGAGAATGCATTTATCCCTAGAAGACTTTAAAATTATAGAAATGCAATGGTTTGATTTTTAAATTCAATGTGAATGCCATTGCATTTTGAGTGGAGAGAAAAACTTAATATTTGAATATGTTGATTGAAGAAAAATACAAGTAATGGACTCACTTTAATAGAATACAATTTAGTGGATGAATATTCTAAATACCAATCTCACACTTCAATGTTAGGTCGAGCACAAATCTCAGGAGGGGAGTGGGGAAGCCTCTTATCAGAGCCCATTGCATTCGCCTTTTCTTAAGTGATATGTTTGTACCCAAAAAATAGATAAATCATTTCAAATTGCATTGTAGGGTAGAAGACAATTAAAAAAATTACAAAATTTAAATTGAACTGATTATTGATAATGCATTTATCCCTAGAAAACTTTAAAATTGTAAAAATTCAATGATAATGTCATTGCATTTTGAGTGGAGAGAAAAACATAATATTTGCATATGTTAATTGAAGAAACATAAAAGTAATGGACACACTTGAATGGAATACACTTTAGTCGATGAATATTATAAATATCAATCTTATGTTTCAATGTTGGGTCAAGCATAAATCTCTACAGGAGAGTGTGGAAGCTTCCTATTAGAGTCCATTGCATTCCCTTTTTCTTAAGTGATATGTTTGTACCCAAAAAGTAGATAAATCATTTCAAATTGCATTATAGCAAAGGAGACAATTAAAAAAATTACAAAATTTAAATTAATCTAATTATTGACAATGCATTAGTCCCTTAAAGAGTTTAAAAGTGTAAAAATTGTATAAATGCAAAGTTTTGATTTTTAAATTCAATTTTAATGCCATTGCATTTTGAGTGGAGTGAATAACATAATAGTTGAATATGTTACTTGAAGAAAAACACAAGTAATGGACTCACTTGAATAGAATACAATTTAGTGAATGAACATTATAAATACCAATCTCATGCTTCAATGTTGGCTCAAGCATAAATCTCTAGGTGGGAGTGGGGAAGTTTCTTATTAGAGTCCATTGCATTCCTTTTTTCTTAAGTGTTATGTTCGTATCCAAAAAGTAGATAAATAATTTGAAATTGCATTGTAGGGAAGAAGAGAATTAAAAAAATTACAAAATTTAAATTCAACTGATTATTGACAATGCATTTATCCCTAGAAAACTTTAAAATTGTAAAAATTGTAAAAATGCAATGTTTTGATTCTTAAATTCAATGTTAATGCCATTGCATTTTAAGTGAAGAGAACAACCTAATATTTGAATATGTTAATTGAAGAAAAATACAACTAATGGAGTCACCTAAATAGAATACAATTTAGTGGATGAATATTAAAAATACCAATGTCACACTTCAATGTTGCACTCGCTTTTTCTTAAGTGATATCTTTGTACCCAAAAAGTAGATAAATCATTTCAAATTGCATTATAGCAAAGAAGACAATTAAAAAAATTACAAAATTTAAATTCAATTGATTATTGACAATATATTTATCCCTAGAATACTTTAAAATTATAGAAATGCAATGTTTTAATTTTTTAATTCAATGTTAACGCCATTGCATTTTGAGTGGAGAGAAATACCTAATATTTGAATATGTTAATTGATGAAAAATACAAGTAATGGACTCACTTGAATATAATGCAATTTAGTGGATGAATATTCTAAATACCAATCTCATACTTCAATGTTGGTTCAAGCATAAATGTCTAGGGGGGAATGGGGAAGCTTCTTATAAGGGTCTATTGCATTTGCTTTTTCTTAAGTGATATGTTTGTACCCAAAAAGTAGATAAATCATTTCAAATTGCGTTGTAGCAAAAGAGACAATTAAAAAAATTACAAAATTTAAATTCAACTGATTATTGACAATGCATTAATCCCTTGAAGAGTTTAAAATTGTGAAAATTGTAAAAATGCAATTTTTGATTTTTAAATTCAATGTTAATGTCATTGCATTTTCAGTGGAGGGAAAAACCTAATATTTGAATATGTTGATTGAAGAAAAATACAAGTAATGGACTCACTTGAATATAATGCAATTTAGTGGATGAATATTCTAAAAACCAATCTCACGCTTCAATGTTGGCTCAAGTATAAATCTCTAGAAGGGAGTGGGGAAGCTTCTTATTAAAACCCATTGCATTCGTTTTTTCTTAAGTGATATCTTTGTACCCAAAAAGTAGATAAATCATTTTAAATTGCATTATAGCAAAGAAGACAATTAGAAAAATTACAAATTTAAATCCAACTGATTATTGACAATGCATTTATCCCTAAAAGACTTTAAAATTATAGAAATGCAATGTTTTGATATTTCAGTTCAATGTTAATGCCATTGCATTTTGAGTGGAGAGAAAAACCTAATATTTGAATATGTTAATTGAAGAAAAATACAGGTAATGGACTCACTTGAATATAATGCAATTTAGTGGATGAATATTCTAAATACCAATCTCACGCTTCAATGTTGGCTCAAGTATAAATCTCTAGAAGGGAGTGGGGAAGCTTCTTATTAGAACCCATTGCATTCGTTTTTTCTTAAGTGATATCTTTGTACCAAAAAAGTAGATAAATCATTTTAAATTGCATTATAGCAAAGAAGACAATTAGAAAAATTACAAAATTTAAATCCAACTAATTATTGACAATGCATTTATCCCTAAAAGACTTTAAAATTATAGAAATGCAATGTTTTGATATTTCAATTCAATGTTAATGCCATTGCATTTTGAGTGGAGAGAAAAACCTAATATTTGAATATGTTAATTGAAGAAAAATATAGGTAATGGACTCACTTGAGTATGATACAATTTAATGGATGAATATTAAAAATACCAATGTCATGCTTCAATGTTGGCTCAAGCATAAATCTCTAGGGGGGAGTGTAGAAGCTTCTTATTAGAGTCTATTGCATTTGCTTTTTCTTAGGTGTTATGTTTGTACCCAAAAAGTAGATAAATCATTTCAAATTGCATTATAGCAAAGAAGACAATGAAAAAATTACAAAAGTTCAAATTCAACTTATTATTGACAATGCATTTATCCCTAAAAGACTTTAAAATTATAGAAATGCAATTTTTGATTTTTAAATTCAATGTTAATGCCATTGCATTTTGAGTGGAGAGAAAAACATAATATTTGAATATGTTGATTGAAGAAAAATACAAGTAATGGACTCACATGAATAGAATACATTTTAGTGGATGAATATTAAAAATACCAATGTCACACTTCAATGTTGCCTCAAGCATAAATCTCTAGGGAGGAGTGGGGAAGCTTTTTATTGGAGTCCATTGCATTCACTTTTTATTAAGTGTTATGTTCATACCCAAAAAGCAAATAAATCATTTGAAATTGCATTGTAGCAAAGAAGACAATTAAAAAAAATTACAAAATTTAAATTCAACTGATTCTTGAAAATGCATTTATCCCTAGAAAACTTTAAAATTATAGAAATGCAATGGTTTGATTTTTAAATTCAATGTTAATGTCATTGTATTTTGAGTGGAGAGAAAAACATAATATTTGAATATGTTAATTGAAGAAAAATACAAGTAATGGACTCATTTGAATAAAATACATTTTAGTGGATGAATATTATAATTACCAATCTTACACTTCAATGTTGGCTCAAGTATAAATCTCTAGAGGGGAGTAGGGAAGTTTCTTATTAGAACCCAGTGCATTCACTTTTTCTTAAGTGATATCTTTATACCCAAAAAGTAGATAAATGATTTCAAATTGCACTATAGCAAAGAAGACAATGAAATTAAGTTATGAAATTTAAATTCAACTGATTATTGACAATGCATTTATCCCTCGAAGACATTATAATTATAGAAATGCAATGTTTTGATTTTTAAATTCAAAGTTAATGCCATTCCATTTTGAGTGGAGAGAAAAACATAATATTTGAATATGTTAATTGAAGAAAAATACAAGTAATGGACTCACTTGAATAAAATACAATTTAGTGGATGAATATTATAAATACCAATCTCATGCTTCAATGTTGGCTCAAGCATAAATCTCTATAAGGGAGTGGGGAACCTTCCTATTAGAACTCACCGCATTTGCTTTTTCTTAAGTGATATCTTTGTACCCAAAAAGTAGATAAATCATTTCAAATTGCATTATAGCAAAGAAGACAATTAGATAAATTACAAAATTTAAATACAACTGATTATTGACAATGCATTTATCCCTAGAAGACTCTAAAAGTATAGAAATGCAATGTTTTGATTTTTAAATTGAATGTTAATGCCATTGTATTTTGAGTGGAGGGAAATACCTAATATTTGAATATGTTGATTGAAGAAAAATACAGGTAATGGACTCAATTGAATAGAATACAATTTAATGGATGAATATTCTAAATACCAATCTCACGCTTCAATGTTAGGTCAAGCATAAATCTCTAGGGGTGAGTGGGGAAGCTTCTTATTAGAGTCCATTGCATTCACTTTTTCTTAAGTGATATGTTTGTACCCAAAAAGTAGACAAATTATTTCAAATTGCATTATAGCAAAGAAGACAATTTAAAAAATTACAAAATTTAAATTCAACTGATTATTGACAATCCATTTATCCCTAGAAGACTTTAAAATTATAAAAATGCAATGTTTTGATTTTTAAATTCAATTTTAATGCCATTACTTTTCTAGTGGAGAGAAAAACCTAATATTTGAATATGTCAATTGAAGAAAAATACAAGTAATGGACTCACTTGAATAGAAATCAATTTAGTGGATGAATATTGCAAATACCAAACTTAAACTTCAATGTTGGATCAAGCATCAATCTCTAGGGGTGAGTGAGAAAGCTTCTTATTAGAGTCCATTGCATTCGCTTTTTCTTAAGTGCTATGTTTGTACCCAAAAAGTAGATAAATCATCTCAAATTACATTGTAGCAAAGAAGACAATTAAAAAAATTACAAAATTTAAATTCAAATGATTATTGAGAATGCATTTATCCCTAAAAGACTTTAAAATTATAGAAATGCAATGGTTTGATTTTTAAATTCAATCTTAATGCAATTGCATTTTGAGTGGAGACAAAAACATAATATTTGAATATGTTAATTGAAGAAACATACAAGTAATGGACACACTTGAATGGAATACACTTTAGTGGATGAATATTATAAATACCAATCTTATGATTCAATATTAGGTCAAGCATAAATCTCAAGAGGGGAGTGGGGAAGCTTTCTTATTAGGGTCCATTGCATTTGCTTTTTCTTAAGTGTTATGTTTACACCCAAAAAGTAGATAAATCATTTCAAATTGTATTGTAGCAAAGGAGACAATTAAAAAAATTACAAAATTTAAATTCAACTGATTATTGACGATTCATTTATCCTTGGAAAACTTTAAAATTGTTAATATCGTAAAAATGCAATGTTTTCACTTTTAAATTCAATGTTAATGCCATTGCATTTTGAGTGGAGAGAAAAACATAAAATTTGAATATGTTAATTGAAGAAAAATACAAGTAATGGACACACTTGAATAGAATACATTTTAGTGGATGAATATTATAAATACCAATCGCACACTCCAAAATTAGGCCAAGCATAAATCTCTAGAGGGGAGTGGGGAAGCTTCTTATTAGAGTCCATTGCATTCCCTTTTTGTTAAGTAATATGTTTGTGCCCAAGGAGTAGATAAATCATTTCAAATTGCATTGTAGCAAATAAGACAATTAAAAAAATTACAAAATTTAGATTCAACTGATTATTGACAATGTATTTATCCCTGGAAGACATTAAAATTGTAAAAATACAATGTTTTCATTCTTAAATTCAATTTTCATGCCATTGCATTTTGAGTGGAGAGAAAAACATAATATGTGAATATTTTAATTGAAAAAAAATACAAGCCATGAACTCTCATGAATAGAATATACTTTAGTCAATGAATATTGTAAATACGAATCTCACGCTTTAATGTTGGGTCAACCATAAATCTCTAGAGGGGAGTGGGGAAACTTCTTATTAGAGTCCATTATATTCACTTTTTCTTAAGTGATATGTTTATACCCAAAAAGTAGATAAATTATTTCAAATTGCATTGTAAGAAAGGAGACAATTAAAAATATTCCAAAATTTAAATTCAACTGATTATTGACAATGCATTTATCCCTAGAAAACTTTAAAATTGTAAAAATTGTAAAAATGGAATGTTTTGATTTTTAAATTCAATGTTAATGCCATTGCATTTTGAGGATGAATATTATAAATACCAATCTCACGCTTCAGTGTTGGGTCATGCATAAATCTCTAGAGGGGAGTGGGGAAGCTTCTTATTAGAGTTCATTGCATTCGCTTTTTCTTAAGTCGTATGCTTGTACCCACAAAGTAGAAAAATCATTTCAAATTGCATTGTAGCAAAGGAGACAATTAAAAAAATTACAAAATTAAATTCAGCTGATTATTGACAATGCATTTATCCTAAGAAGTCCTAAAAATCTTAGAAATGCAATGTTCTTTTTAAATTCCATGTTATTGCCATTGCATTTTGAGTGGAGAGAAAAACATAATATTTAAATATGTTAATTGAAGAAAAATACAAGTTATGGACTCACCTGAATATAATACACTTTAGTGGATGAATATTATAAATACCAATCTCACGCTTCAATATTGGGTCAAGCATAAATCTCGAGGGGGGAGTGAGGAAACTTCTTATAAGACTCCATTGCATTCACTTTTTCTTAAGTGATATGTTTGTACCCAAAAAGTAAATAAATCATTTCAAATTGCTTTGCAGCAAAGGATACAATTAAAAAAATCGCAAAATTTAAAGTCAACTAATTATTGACAATGCATTTAACCCTAGAAGACGTAAAAATTGTAAAAATGCTATGTTTTGATTTTTAAATTCAATGTTAATGCCATTGCATTTTGAGTGGAGAGAAAAATATAATATTTGAATATATTAATTGAAGAAAAATACAAGTTGTGGACTCACCTGAATATAATACACTTTAGTGGATGAATATTATAAATACCAATCTCACGCTTCAATGTTGGGTCAAGCATAAATCTCTAGAGGGCAGTGGGGAAGCTTCTTATTAGAGACCATTGCATTCGCTTTTTCTTAAGTGATATGGTTGTACCCAAAAATTAGATAAATAATTTTCAATTGCATTGTAGCAAAGGAGACAATTAAAAAAATTAAAAAAATATAAATTCAAATGACTATTGACATTGTATTTATCCCTATAAGACTTTAAAATTGTAAAAAATTGTAAAAATGCAATTTTTTGATTTTTAAATTCAATGTAAATGTCCTTGCATTTTGAGTGGAGGGAAAGACATAATATTTGAACATGTCAATTAAAGAAAAATACCAGTAATGGACTCGCATGAATAGAATACATTTTAGTGGATGAATATTATAAATACCAATCGCGCACTTCAATATTGGGTCAAGTATAAATCTTTGGAGGGGAGTGGGGAAGCTTCTTATTAGAGTTCATTGCATTCACTTTTTCTTAAGTGATATGTTTGTACCCAAAAAGTACATAAATCATTACAAATTGCTTTGCAGCAAAGGAGACAATTAAAAAAATTACAAAATTTAAATTCAACTCATTATTGACAATGCATTTATCCTTAGAAGACTTTAAAATTGTAAAAATGCTATGTTTTGATTTTTAAATTCAATGTTAATGCCATTGCATTTTGAGTGGAGAGAAAAACATAATATTTGAATATGTTAATTGAAGAAAAATGCAAGTTGTAGACTCACTTGAATATAATACACTTTAATGGATGAATATTATAAATACCAATCTCACGCTTCAATGTTGGGTCATGCATAAATCTTTAGAGGGGAGTGGGGAAGCTTCTTATTAGAGTTCATTGCATTCCCTTTTTCTTAAGTCATATGCTTGTACTCAAAAAGTAGAAAAATCATTTCAAATTGCATTGTAGCAAAGAAGACAATTAAAAAAAATTACAAAATTAAATTTAACTGATTATTGACAATGTATTTATCCCTAAAGGTCCTAAAAATCCTAGAAATGCAATGTTGTGATTTTTAAATTTAGTGTTAATGCCATTGCATTTTGAGTGGAGAGAAAAACATAATATTTGAATATGTTAATTGAAGAAGAATACAAGTTGTGGACTCACTTGAATATAATACACTTTAGTGGATGAATATTATAAATACCAATCTCATGCTTCAATGTTGGGTCAAGCATAAATCTCTAGGGGGGAATGGGGAAACTTCTTATTAGAGTCCATTGCATTCGCTTTTTCTTATGTGATATGTTTGTAAGCAAAAAGTAAATAAATCATTACAAATTGCTTTATAGCAAAGGAGACAATTAAAAAAATTACAAAATTTAAATTCAACTGATTATTGACAATGTATTTATCCCTAGAAGACTTTAAACTTGTAAAAATGCAATGTTTTGATTTTTAAATGCCATTGCATTTTGAGTGGAGAGAAAAATATAATATTTTAATATGTTAATTGAAGAAAAAAACAAGTAATGGACTTACTTGAATAAAATACACTTTAGTGGATGAATATTATAAATACCAATCGCACGCTTCAATGTTGGGTCAAGCATAAATCTCTAGAGGGTTGTGGGGAAGCTTCTTATTAGAGTCCATTGCATTCGCTTTTTCTTAAGTGATATGCTTGTACCCAAAATGATGCGGAAAACCCTAAAAAGACATAGGTTAGGGACCCAATGCACACAAGGAATCAAAGAACGACTAGGAAAGCTAGATCAGAGTCTAATAACAGAAACCTTAGACCTAATATTCAAAGGAACACGAACCTAGGGTATTCAAGAAGGATATGGATGCCACACTCCAGAAAAATACAGGTAATGGACTCTCCTGAATATTAAAAATACCAATTGCACACTTCAATGTTGGGTTAAGCATAAATCTCTAGAGGGGAGTGGGGAAGCTTTTTATTAGAGTCCATTGCATTCGCTTTTTCGTAAGTGATATGTTTGTCCCCGAAAGGTAAATAAATGATTTCAAATTGTATTGTAACAAAGGAGACAACTAAAAAAATTACAAAATTTATATTCAACTGATTATTGACAATGCATTTATCCCTAAAAGTCTTTAAAATTGTAAAAATGCAATATTTTGATTTTTAGATTCAATGTTAATGCCATTGCATTTTGAGTGGTGAGAAAAACCTAATATTTGAATATGTTAATTGATGAAAAATACAAGTAATGGACTCTCCTGAATATATTACACTTTAGTGGATGAATATTATAAATACCAATCGCACGCTTCAAAGTTGGGTTAAGCATAGGTCTCTAGAGGGGAGTGGGGAAGCTTCATATTGGAGTCCATTGCATTCGCTTTTTCTTAAGTGATATGTTTGAATCCAAAAAGTAGATAAATCATTTCAAATTGCATTGTAGCAAAGGAGACAATTAAAAAAAATTACAAAATTTAAATTCAACTGATTATTGACAATGCATTTCTCCCTAGAAGTCTTTAAAATTGTAAAAATGCAATGTTTTGACTTTTAAATCCAATGCTAATGCCATTGCATTTTGAGTGGAGAGAAAAACCTAATATTTGAATATGTTAATTGATGAAAAATACAAGTAATGGACTCTCCTGAATATATTACACTTTAGTGGATGAATATTATAAATACCAATCGCACGCTTCAAAGTTGGGTTAAGCATAGGTCTCTAGAGGGGAGTGGGGAAGCTTCATATTGGAGTCCATTGCATTCGCTTTTTCTTAAGTGATATGTTTGAATCCAAAAAGTAGATAAATCATTTCAAATTGCATTGTAGCAAAGGAGACAATTAAAAAAAATTACAAAATTTAAATTCAACTGATTATTGACAATGCATTTCTCCCTAGAAGTCTTTAAAATTGTAAAAATGCAATGTTTTGACTTTTAAATCCAATGCTAATGCCATTGCATTTTGAGTGGAGAGAAAAACCTAATATTTGAATATGTTAATTGAAGAAAAATACATGTAACAAACTCACTTGAATAGTAGTGGATCAATATTATAAATATCAATCGCACGCTTTAATGTTAGGTTAAGCTTAAATCTCTAGAGGGGAGTGGGGAAGCTTCTTGTTAGAGCCCATTGCATTCGCTTTTTCTTAAGTGATATGTTTGTACCCAAAAGTAGATAAATCATTTCAAATTGCATTGTAGCAAAGAAGACAATGAAAAAAAATTACAAAATTTCAAATTCAACTGATTATTGGCAATGCATTTATCCTTAGAAGACTTTAAAATTGTAAAAATGCAATGTTTTGATTTTTAAATTCAATGTTAAAGCCATTCAATTTCGAGNAATGTTGCACTTACATTATACTCACCAGGAAGGTCCAACTTATAAGCATTGTCATTAATTGTGCTACAACTTGGAAGGTGACCATCTCCTCTAGGTTGTAGCTTCGAACGCCTCTAAGCTGGGAATCATTCCTTGTCATATGAACCCAAACCCAATCACCAGGTTCAAACACCACCTTCTTTCGTCATTTGTGACATGGGAATGCATATTGCTCAATTCATTTTCAATATGTTGCCGCACCTTCTCATGCAAATTTTTTATCATGTCCGCTTTGCGTTCACCATCAACGCTGGCATACTCATTGACAGGTATAGGTACTAAATCTAAAGAATCAACAGATTAAAACCATATACAATTTCAAATGGAGAGTAGCTAGTAGTAGAATGAACACTCCTATTATACGCAAACTCAACATGTGGTAAACAATCTTCCATGTTTCAAATTTGTTCAATAATAGCACGCAAAAGAGTAGAAAGAGTTCGATTAACCACCTTAGTCTGCCCATTAGTTTGTGGATGACAAGTAGTTGAAAACAATAGCTTAGTACCTAACTTACCCCACAAAGTCTTCCAGAAGTAGCTTAAGAACTTTGTATCCCAGTCTAAAACAATACTTCATGGCATGCCATGCAAACGTACTACTTCTCTAAAGAATAAGTCAGCCACATTGTTTGCATCATCAGTTTTCCGGCACTCATCAGTTTTATGGCATGGGATGAAGTGTGCCATCTTTGAAAATCTATCAATAACAACAAATACAAAATCCCTACCCCTTTTTGTTCGTGGCAATCCGAGTACAAAGTTCATGGATAAATCAACCCAGGGATGGCTAGGTATGGGTAAAAGGGTATACAAGCCATGGGGTAAAACTCTAGATTTAGCCTGTTTGCATGTTATACATTTCTCACATATCCTCTCAACATCTCGTTTCATGCGTGGCCAAAAGAAGTGTTCATTTAGGACATCTAGGGTTTTCCTAACTCCGAAATGACCTATTAGACCACCCTCATGAGCTTCTCTTACAACCAACTCCCTTAAGGAACTCATAGGCATGCATAAATGATTTTCTCTAAATAAGAAACCCTTATGCCTATAAAACATCTCAAAGGCTGACTTCTCACATGCTCTATACACATTAGCAAAGTCCGGATCATTCACATATAAATCTTTAATATGTTCAAATCCTAATAAGTTTGTAGTAAGTGTAGAGATAAGGACATACCTACGAGATAATGCATCAGCTACCACATTTTCCTTACCTTGTTTATATTTGATGATGTAGGGAAAGGTCTCAATGAATTCAATCCACTTGGCATGTCTTTTGTTCAACTTTCCTTGTCCCTTTAAGTGCTTCAACAATTTGTGGTCAGTATGGATGACAAACTCCTTGGGCCAAAGGTAATGCTGCCATGTCTCCAAAGCCTATACCAATGCATACATCTCTTTATCATAAGTAGGATAATTAAGGCTTGCTCCACTTAGCTTTTCACTGAAGTAAGCAGTTGGGCACCTTTCATGCATCAAAACAACTCCAATGTCGATGCCTGAAGCATCACACTCAATCTCGAAAGCTTTTGCAAAGTTAGGTAAAGCAAGTAGGGGTGCAGAACTTAATTTTTCCTTGATGCAATTAAAAGCCTTGTCTTGGTCACTACCCCACCTAAAACTCATGTTCTTTTTGATAAGCTCAGTAAGTGGTGCAGAAATGGTGCTAAAGTCTCTAACAAAGCGTCCATAGAAACTAGCTAGACCATGAAAGCTATGCACATCACTAATTGACTTAGGTGTAGGCCAATCGCGAATTGCCTTAACTTTTTCCTCGTCAACCCTGACACCTTTAGAACTCATAACATGGCCAAGAAATGTGATCTGATTAGTACAAAAGGAACATTTCTTTAAGTTAGCATACAATTTCTTAGAACCTAAAACACATACAATAGAACGTAAATGACCAAGATGCTCTTATAAGGTTTTACTATAGACCAAAATATCATCAAAATACACAACCACAAATTTACCAATGAATGGACGTAAAACATGATTCATTAGTCGCATAAAAGTGCTTGGTGCATTAGTGAGACCAAATGGCATAACAAGCCATTTATACAAACCGTACTTAGTTTTGAAAGCTGTTCTCCACTCATCTCCCTCTCTCATCTTAATTTGATGATATCCACTTTTCAAATCAATCTTAGAAAAGACACAGGAACCATGCAATTCATCCAACATGTCATCTAATCTAGGTATGGGGTGACGATACTTTACAGTGATTTTGTTGATTGCTCGACAATCAACACACATCCTCCAAGTCCCATCTTTCTTGGGTACAAGTAGGACAGGAACAACACATGGACTCATGCTTTCCCTCACATATCCTTTGGAAATAAGCTCCTCAACCTACCTTTAAAGCTCCTTTGTCTCCTCACTCTTATATGCTGGCCGGTTAGGGATGGATGCACCGGGATGAAATCAATTTGATGCTCAATTCCTCTATTAGGTGGCAATCCACTTGGAACATCATCAGGGAATACATTTTCAAATTCTTGCAATAGAGCAACAACAGCAACACTAGGAAAAGATGGGCCAAACTTGTTAGTGTTAAAATAAGCCTCCTTGTACAGAAGTGTGATCATAGGTTGTTTGGCATAGAATGCTCTTTTGACATCTCTCTTTTGCATAAAAACTTTCTCTTTTCTTCTCTTTCTCTTGTGTCATCACATTTTCTCCTCTCTTTTCTCTTTTATCAATATTCTTTTATGTTCACTCTCATTTTTAATCCTTAATTGATCCTCATAAGCTTGTTGAGGTGATAATTGTACAAGAGTGATGGGTTTTTCATTCATTACAAAGGAATATCGGTTCTTGAAGCCATCATGCATAACTCGCCTATCAAATTGCCATGGTCTTCCTAATAGAATATGGCCCACATGCATAGGTACAACATCACATAAAATTTCATCATGGTACCTTCCGATAGAAAATGATATGAGCACTTGCTTATTTACCTTGACTTCACCACTCTCATTTAACCATGGAAGCTTATATGGCCTAGGATGCTTCATAGTAGGTAAATCCAACTTCTCAACCATAGTTGTGCTAGCAACATTAGTGCAACTCCCACCATCAATAATCATACTACATACCTTATCTTTGATGAGACACCTCGTCTGAAAGATGTTATCTCGTTGCACCTCATTTTCTTCCTTTACTTGCACATTCAATGCTTGCCTTATAACAAAAGCTACTCCATTAACTGGATACTCCTCTCCATCACTTTCACCCTCTGATGATGGCATAGAATCATCATCTGATTCACTTTCAGTTTCAACTTCACCATTACTTCTCAAGATCATTGTACGCTTATTTGGACATTAAGATGCAATATGACCCCTGCCCAAACACTTAAAACATTTAACATCTTTATTTCTACTTAGTTGGGGGTTAGAATTACCTGCCTCCTTGCTAGAACTCACATTCTTGTACTTGGATAGCTCAGCTTTGGACTTGTAGTTGGTCATCTCGTCTCTTTTATTCCAATTTGGCTTCTAAGATGAGGTAGATCTTGAGTTCTACCCAAACTGTATGGAACCCTTTCATTTGAGTTGCCTTTCAACTTTCATGGCAATGTGCACCATGTTTTCTAATTCCATATAGTGTTGCAATTCAACCACGCTTGCTATGTCCCTTTTTAGCTCTTATAGAAATTGAGCCATGGTTGCTTCTTTATCTTCTTTTACATTCGCCTGAATCATGGTAATCTCCATCTCCTTGTGGTAATCCTCCACACTTTTGGTGCCCTGAGTGAGCCCTTACAGCCTTTGGTACAACTCCCAGTAATAGTGATTAGGGACAAACCTCCTCCTTATGATAACCTTCATCTCCTCCCATGTATCCATAGGCTGCTCACGATTTCTTCTCCTAGTCAAAACAAGTTGATCCCACCAAATAATAGTATAATCAGTGAATTCAATTGCAGCAAGCTTTACGTTTTTCTCCTCGAAATAGTTGTGTCAATCAAAAACCAATTCAACCTTCTTCTCCCATTCTAGGTATGCATTAGGATCATTCTTACCTTGGAATGGAGGAATTGTCACTTTAATATTGCCCAAATTATGGTCATAGGTGCCTTGCCTCCCAAATTCTCTTTGATCCCTTTTATTGTTAGCGGTTTTGACCATAGTAGTTTGATCGTCAATTTCATCATCTTCTACATCATCTTCATGGTCATAGGCACGTCTCAACTACCTTCTTGCTTTAGGAGCCTCATATTCCCTATGCCTCCTTTGCAACTCTACTATAGGATTAGATTGCTCCTCCATCCTCTCCCTCATATCATCAAATCTAGTATTTATATACTCAAATTGTTGTTGCGTAGCTTTGATCATGAAGGACACATCACTAGCTCCCTCTTGAGCTGCACCTTTGTCTTTGGATGTCATAGTATTACTTCTACACAAAATAATAAGATACCTCACAGAGCACTCCCTCTTGCGTTTCACTCAAAAGAAGGTGTCATACTCCCTCATGTTTACACTCTTTATGGCTTTTTCTTAATATGAACTTTCACTCTTGCCTTTTACCACTTGAATTTCTCCTTTTAGCTCTATAAAGAACTAAACAAGGTAAATCAAGAGTATTGATTTTGAACAGAATAAGATAAATGACGTAGAATTGAACAAATTGAAGAACAAGGAACAAAAAAAAACGGAAAAGGATATCAAGGCAAACAAATTTAATGAACTAAACTCACATAAAAATCAGGATAAGGGTAGTTAAATTTAGAGGACAAACTTGGGTAACAAGATAGGAAAATGGATGGTAGAATTGGAGTTAAGCAATAAAACTTTGTTATTATTGTGGCCAATATGACCAAACTGTTAACTTTATCAATAACTTGAATTTGATATTTTCTTTCTTTTCTTCTTTCTCTTTTTTTTTTCATTGATCCTTCTTTTTGTTTTTTTTTTCCTTTTTCTTTTGCTCAACACAAAATAATAGTAGAACACTTAGATACTGCAATTGGAATTGAAATTAGCACGTTGAGAAGGATTGCAAACAAATAGACTTGTGCATTTGAATTGTAATGCACATAATAGACAAATTGAATCGAAATAAATAAATCACAAGGTAGAAAAATGAAGAGTGAGTGGATTCAGCCTGATTTAAAGTCGGGCTCTGATACCAACTGATGTGGAAAACCCCAAAAAGACGTGGGTTAGGGACCCAACGCACACAAGGAATCAAAGAACAACTAGGAAAGCTAAATCAGAGTTTAATAATGGAAACCCTAGACCCAATATTTGAAGGAACACGAACCTAGGGTATTCAAGAAGGATATGGACGCCACACTCTAGAAAAGAAAGGAATTGGGAGTGATAAGTCAATTTGAACGCCATAAGAAGAAGTACCTCTTGATAAGTTCTTTAGTTCTTAAAAGAACTGAGGGAGAAAAACCCTTGCTTTCTATTTCACTCAAAGTTGTCTGATTTCTAGAGCTTACAAGGGGTGCCTATTTATAGGCTAAGATAGCAATCCTAAAGAGGCACAAATTCCTACTTAGGAGAAATCCTTATTTTGGAGGAATTTCAGACAAATTCTAGCAGATACAATGAACTCCTATTTAGGAGTGAATGCTATTACTTAGTTTGACCCATTAAGTATCCCAATTATATTAATTAGGCCTGGACTCTCTTTAAAACTTGAATTCGCACCATTTGAAGTTTGGTTGACCCAAATGTCCTGAATTAGCCCATTTAGTGCTTCTTTAATCTTTTTGGCCCTAGCTCATGTTATTGGGCCTTCTAGAACGTGCAATGGATGTCTTGCATCCATTGAAGTTCTAGCTCGTGTTATTAGGCCTTCTGGAATGTGCAATGGACCTCTTGCATCCTTTGAAGCTCTAGCTTGTGTTATTAGGCCTTCTAGAATGTGCAATAGACCTCTTGGATCTATTGAAGCCTTCCACCCATCATCTTCACGATTCTCATCACAAAAAGTAGATAAATCATTTCAAATTGCATTGTAACAAAGGAGACAATAAAAAAAATTAAAGAATATAAATTCAACTGATTATTGACAATGCATTTATCCCTAGAAAAGTCCAAAATTGTAAAAATTAAAAAAATGCAAAGTTTTGATTTTTAAATTCAATGTTAATGCCATTGCATTATGAGTGGAGAGAAAAACATAAAATTTCAATATGTTAATTGAAGGAAAATACAAGTAATGGACTCACTTGAATAGAATACAATTTAGTGGATGAATATTCTAAATACCAATCTCATGCTTTAATGTTGGGTCAAGCATAAATCTCTAGAGGGGAGTGGGGAAGCTTCTTATTGGAAACCATTGCATTCACTTTTTCTTAAGTGATATGTTTGTACCCAAAAAGTAGATAAATCATTTGAAATTGCATTGTAGCAAAGGAGATAATTAAAAAAATTAGAAAATTTAAATTCAATTGATTATTAACAATGCATTTAACCCTAGAAGACCTTAAAATTGTAAAAATTGTATAAATGCAATGTTTTGATTTTTAAATTCAATGTTAATGCCATTGCATTTTGAGTGGAGAGAAAAACATAATATTTGAATATGTTAATTGAAGAAAAATACAAGTAATGGACTCACTTGAATAAAATACACTTCAGTGGATGAATATTATAAACAACAATCCCACACTTCAATTTTGCGTCATGCATAAATCTTTAGAGGGGAGTAGGGAAGCTTCTTATTAGAGTCCATTGCATTTGGCTTTTCTTAAGTGATATGTTTGTACCCGAAAAGTAGATAAATCATTTCAAATTGCATTGTAGCAAAGGAGAAAATTGAAAAAATTAAAAAATATAAATTCAAATGACTATTGACATTGTATTTATCACTCTAAGACTTTAAAATTGTAAAAATTGTAAAAATGCAATGTTTTGATTTTTAAATTCAATGTAAATGTCATTGCATTTTGAGTGGAGGGAAAAACATAATATTTGAACATGTCAATTGAAGAAAAATAGCAGTAATGGGCTCGTTTGAATAGAATACACTTTAGTGGATAAATATTATAAATACCAATGACACGCCTCAATGTTGGGTCAGGCATAAATTTTTAGAGGGGAGTGGGGAAGCTTCTTATTAGAGCCCATTGCATTCACTTTTTCTTAAGTGATATGTTTGTACCCAAAAAGTAGATAAATCATTTGAAATTGCATTCTAGCGAAGGACACAATTACAAAAATTACAAAATTTATATTCAACTGATTATTAACAATGCATTTATCCCTAGAAGACCTTAAAATTGTAAAAATTGTAGAAATGCAATGTTTTGTTTTTTAAATTCAATGTTAATGCCATTCCATTTTGAGTGGAGAGAAAAACATAATGTTTGAATATGTTAATTAAAGAAAAATACAAGTAATCGACTCACTTGAATTGAATACAATTTAGTGGATGAATATTATAAAGACCAATCTCACCCTTCAATGTTGGGTCAAGCATAAATCTCTAGAGGAGAGTGGGGAAGCTTCTTATTAGAGCCCATTGCATTTGCTTTTTCTTAAGTGATATATTTGTACTCAAAAAGTAGATAAATCATTTCAACTTGCATTGTAGGAAAGAAGACAATTAAAAAAATTATAAAATTTAAATTCAACTGATTATTGACAATGCATTTATCCCTAGAAGACTTTAAAATTGTAAAAATTGTAAAAATGCAATGTTTTGATTATTAAATTCAATGTAAATGTCATTGCATTTTAAGTAAAAGGAAAAACATAATATTTGAACATGTCAATTGAAGAAAAATAGCAGTAATGGGCTCGCTTGAATAGAATACGCTTTAGTGGATGAATATTATAAATACTAATGGCACGCCTCAATGTTGGGTCAAGCATATATCTTTAGAGGGGAGTGGGGAAGCTTCTTATTAAAACCTATTGCATTTGCTTTTTCTTAAGTGATATGTTTTTACCCAAAAATTAGATAAATCATTTAAAATTGCATTGTAGCAAAGGAGACAATTAAAAAAATTACAAAATTTAAATTCAATTGATTATTAACGATGCATTTATCCCTAGAAGACCTTAAAATTGTGAAAATTGTAGAAATGCAATGTTTTGATTTTTAAATTCAATGTTAATGTCATTGCATTTTGAGTGGAGAGAAAAACATAATATTTGAATATGTTAATTGAAGAAAAATACACATAATGGACTCCCTCGAATAAAATATACTTTAGTGGATGAATATTATAAATACTAATCTCATGCTTCAATGTTGGGTCAAGCAAAAATATCTAGAGGGGAGTAAGGAAGCTTATTATTAGAGTCCATTGCATTTGCCTTTTCTTAAGTGATATGTTTGTACCCAAAAAGTAGATAAATCATTTCCAATTGCATTGTTGCAAAGGAGACTTTAAAATTGGAAAAATGCAATGTTTTGATTTTTAAATTCAATGTTAATGCCATTGCATTTCTAGTGGAGTGAAAAATATAATATTTGGATATATTAATTGAAGAAAAATACAAGTAATGGACTCACTTCAAAAGAATACACTTTAGTGGATGAATATTATAAATACAAATCTCACGCTTCAATGTTGGGTCAAGCATAAACCTCTCTAGGGGGGTGAGGAAGCTATTTATTAGAGTCCATTGCATTCGCTTATTCTTAAGTGAAATGTTTGTACCCAAAAATTAGATAAATCATTCCAAATTGCATTATAGCAAATGATACAATTTAAAAAATTAAAAAATTTAAATTGAACTAATTATTGACAATGCATTTATTCCTCGAAGACTTTAAAATTGTAAAAATTGTAGAAATGCAATGTCTTGATTTTTACATTCTATGTTAATACCATTGCATTTTGAGTAGAGAGAAAAATATAATATTTGAATATATTAATTGCAGAAAAATACAAGTAATGGACTCACTTGAATAAAATACACTTTAGTGGATGACTATTATAAATACCAATCTCACACTTTAATGCTGGGTCAAGCTAAAACATCTAGAGGGGAGTGGGGAAGTTTCTTCTTAGAGTTAATTGCATTTGCTTTTTCTTAAGTGATATGTTTGTACCCAAAAATTAGATATATCATTTCAAATTGCATTGTAGCAAAGGAGACAATTAAAAAAATTAAAAAATTTAAATTTAACTGATTGTTGACAATGCATTTATTCCTAGAAGACTTTATAACTATAAAAATTGTAAAAATGCTATGTTTTGATCTTTAAATTAAATGTTAATTCCATTGCATTTTGAGTGGAGAGAAAAACATAATATTTGAATATGTTAATTGAAGAAAAGTGCATCAAGTAATGGACTCACTTGAACATAATACACTTTAGTGAATGAATATTATAAATACCAATCACACGCTTCAATGTTGGGTCAAGCATAAACCTCTAGAGGGGAGTGGGGAAGCTTCTTCTTAGAGTCCATTGCATTCGCTTTTTCTTAAGGGAAATGTTTGTACCCAAAAATTAGATATATCTTTGCAAATTGCATTGTAGCAAAGGAGACAATTAAAAAAATTATAAAATTTAAATTCAATTGATTATTAACAATGCATTAATCCCTAGAAGACTTTATAACTGTAAAAATTTGTAAAAATTGACAATCCCACGCTTCAATTTTGCGTCATGCATAAATCTCTAGAGGGGAGTAAGGAAGCTTCTTATTAGAGTCCATTGCATTTGCTTTTTCTTAAAGGATATGTTTGTACCCAAAAAGTAGATAAATCATTTCAAATTGCTTTGTAGCAAAGGAGACAATTAAAAAAATTCCAAAATTTAACTTCAACTGACTATTGACAATGCATTTATCCTTAAAAGACTTTAAAATTGTAAAAATTGTAAAAATGCGATGTTTTGATTTTTAAAAATATCGTTAATGCCATTGCATTTTGAGTAGAGAGAAACATATAATATTTGAATATGTTAATTGAACAAAAATATAAGTAATGCACTCACTTGAATATAATACACTTTAGTGGATGAATATTACAAATACCAATCGCCCGCTTGAATGTTGGGTCCAGCATAAATCTCTATAGGGGAGTCGGGAAGCTTTTTATTAAATATGTTTGTTCCCAAAAATTAGATAAATCATTTCAAATTGCATTGTAGCAAAAGAGACAATTAAAAAAATTCAAAAATATAAATTCAACTATTTATTGACATTGCATTTATCCCTAGAAGACTTTAAAATTGTAAAAATGCAATGTTTTGATTTTTTAATACAATGTTAATGCCATAGCATTTTGACTGGAGAGAAAAACATAATATTTGTTTATGTTAATTGAATAAAAACACAAGTAATGGACTCACTTGAATAGAATACACTTTAGTGGATGAATATTATAGACAACAATCCCATGCTTCAATTTTTTATCATGCATAAATCTCTAGAAAGGAGTGGGGAAGCTTCCTATTACAGTCCATTGCATTCACTTTTTCTTAAGTGAAAAGTTTGTACCCAAAAATTGTGTAAATCATTTCAAATTGCATTGTAGCAAAGGAGATAATTAAAAAAAATTACAAAATTTAAATTCAACTGATTATTGACAATGCATCTAACCCTAGAAGACTTTAAAATGGTAAAAATTGTAAAAATGCAATGTTTTAATTTTTAAATTCAATGTTAATGCCATTGCATTTTGAATGGAGTGAAAAACATAATATTTGAATATGTTAATTAAAGAAAAATACAAGTAATGGACACACTTGAATATAATACACTTTAGTGTATGAATATTATAAATACCAATAGCACGCTTAAACGTTGGGTCAAGCATAAATCTCTAGAGGGGAGTGGGGAAGTTTCTTATTAGAGTCCATTGTATTTGTTTTTTCTTAAGCGATATGTTTGTACCCAAAAAGTAGATAAATCATTTTAGATTGTATTGTAGTAAAGGAGACAATTAAAAAAATTATAAAATTTAAATTCAACTGATTATTGACATTGCATTTATCCCTAGAAGACTTTAAAATTGTAAATATTGTAAAAATGCAATGTTTTGATTTTTGAATTCAATGTCAATGCCATCACATTTTGAGTGGAGACAAAAACATAATATTTGGATATGTTAATTGAAGAAAAATTCAAGTAATGGACTCACTCAAATATAATACACTTTAGTGGCTGAATATTATAAATACCAATCTCACGCTTCAATTTTAGGTTAGGCATAAACCTCTAGAGGGGAGTGAGTAAGCTTCTAATTAGAGTTCATTGCATTTGTTTTTTCTTAAGCGATATGTTTTTACCCAAAAATTAGATAAATCATTTCTAATTGCATTATAGCAAAGGAGACAATTAAAAAAATTACAGAATTTAAATTCAATTGATTATTAACAATCCATTTATCCCTATAAGACTTTAAAAGTGTAAAAATGTAATGTTTTGATTTTTAAATTCAATGTTAATGCCATTGCATTTTAAGTGGAGGGAAAAACATAATATTTGAATATGTTAATTAAAGAGAAATACATGTAATGGACTCATTTGAATAGGATCGACTTTAGAGGATGAATATTATAAATACCAATCACACGCCTAAATGTTGGGTCAAGCATAAATCACTTGAGGGGTACGGGGAAGTTTCTTATTAGAGTCCATTGTATCCGTTATTTCTTAAGTGATATGTTTGTACCCAAAAAGTAGATAAGTCATTTCAAATTGCATTGTAGTAAAAGAGACAATTAAAAAAATTTTAAAATTTAAATTCGAATGATTATTGACATTGCATTTATCCCTTGAAGACTTTAAAAATGTAAAAATTGTAAAAATGCAATGTTTTGATTTTTGAATTCAATGTCAATGCCATCACATTTTGAGTGGAGACAAAAACATAATATTTGGATATGTTAATTGAAGAAAAATTCAAGTAATGGACTCACTTTTATATAGTACACTTTAGTAGTTGAATATTATAAATACCAATCTCACGCTTCAATTTTGGGTCAGGCATAAACCTCTAGAGGGGAGTGAGGAAGCTTCTAATTAGAGTCCATTGCATTCGCTTTTTCTTAAGCGATATGTTTGTACCCAAAAATTAGATAAATCATTTCTAATTGCATTATAGCAAAAGAGACAATTAAAAAAATTACAAAATTTAAATTCAATTGATTATTAACAATCCATTTGTCCCTATAAGACTTTAAAAGTGTAAAAATGCAATGTTTTGATTTTTAAATTCAATGTTAATGCCATTGCATTTTAAGTGGAGGGAAAAACATAATATTTGAATATGTTAATTAAAGAGAAATACATGTAATGGACTCATTTGAATAGGATAGACTTTAGAGGATGAATATTATAAATACCAATCACACGCCTAAATGTTGGGTCAAGCATAAATCACTTAAGGGGTATGGGGAAGCTTTTTATTAGAGTCCATTGTATCCGTTTTTTCTTAAGTGATATGTTTGTACCCATAAAGTAGATAAGTCATTTCAAATTGCATTGTAGTAAAAGAGACAATTAAAAAAATTTTAAAATTTAAATTCAAATGATTATTGACATTGCATTTATCCCTTGAAGACTTTAAAAATTGTAAAAATGCAATGTTTTGAGTTTTGAATTCAATGTCAATGCCATCACATTTTGAGTGGAGACAAAAACATAATATTTGGATATGTTAATTGAAGAAAAATTCAATTAATGGACTCACTCGAATAGAATACACTTTAGTGGTTGAATATTATAAATACCAATCTCAGGCTTCAATTTTGGGTCAGGCATAAACCTCTAGAGGGGAGTGAGGAAGCTTCTAATTAGAGTCCATTGCATTCGCTTTTTCTTAAGCGATATGTTTGTACCCAAAAATTAGATAAATCATTTCCAATTGCATTATAGCAAAAGAGACAATTAAAATAATTACAGAATTTAAATTCAATTGATTATTAACAATCCATTTATCCTTATAAGACTTTAAAAGTGTAAAAATGCAATGTTTTGATTTTTAAATTCAATGTTAATGCCATTGCATTTTAAGTGGAGGGAAAAACATAATATTTGAATATGTTAATTAAAGAGAAATACATGTAATGGACTCATTTGAATAGGATAGACTTTAGAGGATGAATATTATAAATACCAATCACACGCCTAAATGTTGGGTCAAGCATAAATCACTTGAGGGGTATGGGGAAGCTTCTTATTAGAGTCCATTGTATCCGTTTTTTCTTAAGTGATATGTTTGTACCCAAAAAGTAGATAAGTCATTTCAAATTGCATTGTAGTAAAAGAGACAATTAAAAAAATTTTAAAATTTAAATTCAACTGATTATTGACAATGCATTTATCCCTAGAAACTTTAAAATTGTAAAAATTGTAAAAATGCAATGTTTTGATTCTTAAATTTATTGTTAATGCCATTGAATTTTGAGTGGAAAGAAAAACATAATATTTGAATATGTTAATTTTAGAAAAATACAAGTAATGGACTCACTTGAATAGAATACGCTTTAGTAGACGAATATTATAAACAACAATCCCACGCTTCAATGTTGGGTCAAGCATAAATCTCAAGAGGGGAGTGGGGAAGCTTCTTATTAGAGTCCACTACTTTCACTTTTTCTTAAGTGACATGTTTGTACCCAAAAAGTGGATAAATCATTTCAAATTGCATTGTAGGAAAAAAGAGAATTAAAAAATTACAAAATTTAAATTGAACTGATTATTGACTATGTATTTATCCCTAGAAGACTTTAAAATTGTACAAATTATAAGAATGCAATGTTCTGATTTTTAAATTTATTGTTAATGCCATTGAATTTTGAGTGGAGAGAAAAACATAATATTTGAATATGTTAATTTTAGAAAAATACAAGTAGTGGACTCACTTGAATAGAATACACTTTAGTAGGTGAATATTATATACAACAATCCCAGGGTTCAATGTTGGGTCAAACATAAATCTCTAGAGGGGAGTGGGGAAGCTTCTTATTAGAGTCCACTGCTTTCGTTTTTTCTTAAGTGATATGTTTGTACCCAAAAAGTAGATAAATCATTTCGAATTGCATTGTAGGACAGAAGAGAATTAAAAATTACAAAATTTAAATTGAACTGATTATTAACAATGTATTTATCCTTAGAAGACCTTAAAATTGTAAAAATTGTAAAAATGCAATGTTCTGATTCTTAATTTATTGTTAATGCCATTGAATTTTGAGTGGAGAGAAAAATATAATATTTAAATATGTTAATTTTAGAAAATACAAGTAATGGACTCACTTGAATCGAATATGTTTTAGTAGATGAATATTATAACCAACAATCCCACGCTTCAATGTTGGGTCAAGCACGAAATCCTCTAGAGGAGGAGTGGGGAAGCTTCCTTATTAAATGTCCATTGCATTTGTTGTTCTTAAAGTGATATGTTTGTACCCCAAAAGTAAGATAAATCATTTCAAATTGCATTAGTAGGAAAGAAGAAGAATAAAAAATTACAAAATTTAAATATGAAACTGATTATTGAAAATTGTATTTATCCCTACGGAAGCACTTTAATATTGTACAAATTGTAAGAATGCAATGTTCTGATTTTTAAATTTATTGTTAATGCCATTGAATTTTGAGTGGAGAGAAAAACATAATATTTGAATATGTTAATTGAAGAAAAATACAAGTAATGGACTCACTTGAATAGAATACACTTTAGTAGATGAATATATAAACAACAACCCACAATTCAATTTGGGTTAAGCATAAATCTCCTGAGGGGAAGTGGGGAAACTTCTTATTAAAGTCCATTGCATTCGCTTTTTCTTCTTAAGTGATATGTTTGTACCCAAAAGTAGATAAATCATTTCAAATTGCATTGTAGGAAAGAAGACAATTAAAAAATTACAAAATTTAAATTGAACTGATTATTGACAATGCATTTATCCCTAGAAGACTTTAAATTGTACAAATTGTAAAATGCAATGTTTTGATTTTCAAATCTATTGTTAATGCCATTGATTTTGAGTGGAGAGAAAAATATAATATTTGAATATGTTAATTAAAGAAAAATACAAGTAATAGACTCACTTGAATAAAATACACTTTAGTGGATGAATATTATAAACAACAATATCACGCTTCAATTTTGGGTCATGCATAAATCTCTAGAGGGCAGTAAGGAAGCTTCTTATTAGAGTCCATTACATTTGGCTTTTCTTAAGTGATATGTTTGTACCCAAAAAGAAGATAAATCATTTCAAATTGCATTATAGCAAAGAAGACAATTAAAAAAATTACAAAATTTAAATTCAACTGATTATTGACAATGCATTTATCCTAGAAAACTTAAAATTGTAAAATTGTAAAAATGCAATGTTCTGATTCTTAAATTTATTGTTAATGCCATTGAATTTTGAGTGGAGAGAAAAACATAATATTTGAATATGTTAATTTTAGAAAAATACAAGTAATGGACTCACTTGAATAGAATAACGCTTTAGTAGATGAATATTATAAACAACAATCCACGCTTCAATGTTGGGTCAAGCATAAATCTCTAGAGGGGAGTGGGGAAGCTTCTTATTAGAGTCCACTGCTTTCGCTTTTTCTTAAGTGACGTTTGTACCCAAAAAGTAGATAAATCATTTCAAATTGCATTGTAGGAAAGAAGAGAATTAAAAAATTACAAAATTTAAATTGAACTGATTATTGATAATGTATTTATCCCTGGAAGACTTTAAAATTGTACAAATTGTAAGAATGCAATGTTCTGATTTTTAAATTTATTGTTAATGCCATTGAATTTTGAGTGGAGAGAAAACATAATATTTGAATATGTTAATTTTAGAAAAATACAAGTAATGGACTCACTTGAATAGAATACGCTTTAGTAGATGAATATTATAGCAACAATCCCATAATTCAATTTTGGGTCAAGCATAAATCTCCTAGAGGGGAGTGGGAAAGTTTCATATTAAAGTCCATTGCATTCGCTTTTTCTTAAGTGATATGTTTGTACCCAAAAAGTAGATAAATCATTCCAATTGCATTGTAGCAAAGGAGACAATTAAGAAAATTACAAAATTGAAAGTCAACTAATTATTGACAATGCATTTATCCCTTAAAGTCTTTAAAATTTAAAATTGTTAGAAATGCAATGTTTTGATTTTAAAATTTAATGTTAATGCCATTGCATTTTGAGTGGAGAGAAAACAAAAATTTGAACATGTTTTGAAGAAAAATACAAGTAGGGCCTCATTTAAATAGATACACTTTAGTAGATGATATTTATATACAGCAATCCCACTCTTCAATTTTGGGTCAAGCATAACCACTAGAGGGGAGTGGGGAAGCTTCTTATTAAGAGTCCATTGGATTTGCTTTTCCTTAAGTGATATATTTGTACCCAAAAAGTAGATAAATCATTTCGAATTGCATTGTAGCAAAGGAGATAATTAAAAAAATTACAAAATTTTAATTCAACTGATTAATTAGCAACGCATTAATCCCTAGAAGACCTTAAAATGTGTAAAAATTGTAAAAATGCAATATTTTGATTTTTAAATTCAATGTTAATATCATTGATTTTGAGTGGAGAGAAAAACATAAGATTTGAACAATGTTAATTAAAGAAAATTACAAGTAATGGACTCGCTTGAATAGAATACACTTTAGTGGATGAATATTATAAAATACCAATTGCACGCTTTAATGTTGGGTCAAGCATAAATCGCTAGAGGAGAGTGGGGAAGTTTCTTATTAGAGTCCATTGCATTTGCTATTTCTTATGTGATATGTTTGTACCCAAAGAGTAGATAAATCATTTCAAAATTGCATTGGTAGCAAAAGTGACAATTAAAAAAATTAAAAAATTTAAATTCAATAGATAATTGACAATGCTTTTATCCTTAGACGACTTTAAATTTGTAAAAAGTCTAGAAAATGCAATGTTTGATTTTTACAATTCTATATTAATGTCATTGCATTTTGAGTGGAGAGAAAAACATAATATTGGATATGTTAATTGAAGGAAAATACAAGTAATGGACTCACTTGATAAAAATACGCTTGAGTAGATGAATATTATAAATAACAATCCCACACTTAAATTTTGGGTCAAGTATAAATCTTTAGATGGGAGTGGGGAAGCTTCTTATTAAAGTTCATTGCATTCGCTTTTTCTTAAGTGATATGTTTGTACCCAAAAAGTAGATAAATCATTTCAAATTGCATTGTAGCAAATGAGAGAATTAAAAAAATTACAAAATTTTAAATTAAATTGATTATTAAAAATGCATTTATCCCTAAAAGACCTTAAAATTGTAAAAATTGTAGAAATGCAATGTTTTGATTTTTAAATTCAATGTTAATGCCATTGAATTTTGAGTGAAGAGAAAAACCTAATATTTGAATATGTTAATTGAAGAAAAATACAAGTAATAGACTCAGTTGAATAGAATACAATTTAGTGGATGAATATTATAAATACCAATCTCACCCTTCAATGTTGGGTCAAGCATAAATCTCTAGAGGGGTGTGGGGAAGATTCTTATTAGAGCCCATTGCATTTGCTTTTTCTTAAGTGATATGTTTGTACCCAAAAAGTAGATAAATCATTTCAATTTGCATTGCAGGAAAGAAGACAATTAAAAAATTTACAAAATTTAAATTGAATTGATTATTGACAATACATTTATCCCTAGAAGATTTTAAAATTTAAAAATTGTAAAAATGGAACGTTTGGATTTTCAAATTTATTGTTAATGCCATTGAATTTTGTGTGGATTGAAAAAAATAATATTTGAATATGTTAATTGAAGAAAAATACAAGTAATAGACTCACTTGAATAAAATACACTTTAGTGGCTGAATATTATAAATAGCAATCTCACACTTTAATTTGGGGTCATGCAGAAATCTCTAGAGAGGAGTAGGAAAGCTTCTTATTAGAGTACATTGCATTTGGCTTTTCTTAAGTGATATGTTTGTGCCCAAAAAGTAGATAAATCATTTCCAATTGCATTGTAGCAAAGGAGACAATTAAAAGAATTAAAAATATAAATTCAAATGACTATTGACATTGCATTTATCCCTAAAAGGCTTTAAATTTGTAAAAATTGTAAAAATGCAATGTTTTGGATATTTAAATTCCAATGAAAATGTCATTGCATTTTGAGTGGAGAGAAAAACATAATATTTGAAGATGTTAATTGACGAAAAATACCAATAATGGACTCCCTTGAATATAAATTACAATTCAGTGGATGATATTATAAATACCAATTTCACACTTCAATGCTGGGTCAAGCATAAATCTCTAGAGGGGAGTGAGGAAGCTTCTTATTAGAGTCATGCATTCGCTTTCTCTTAAGTGATATTGTACCAAAAAAGTAGATAAATCATTTTCCAATTGCATTGTAGCAAATGAGACAATTAAAAAAATTACAAAATTTTAATTCAACTAATTATTGACATTGCATTTATCCCTAGAAGACNAAAGTAGATAAATCATTTCAATTTGCATTGTAGGAAAGAAGACAATTAAAAATTACAAAATTTAAATTGAATTGATTATTGACAATGCATTTATCCCTAGAAGACTTTAAAAATTTTAAAAATTATAAAAATGCAACGTTTGGATTTTCAACTTTATTGATAATGCCATTGAATTTTGAGTGGATTGAAAAACATAATATTTGAATATGTTAATTGAAGAAAAATACAAGTAATAGACTCACTTGAATAAAATACACTTTAGTGGCTGAATATTATAAATAGCAATCCCACACTTCAATTTGGGGTCATGCAGAAATCTCTAGAGGGGAGTAAGGAAGTTTCTTATTAGAGTCCATTGCATTTGGCTTTTCTTAAGTGATATGTTTGTGCCAAAAAAGTAGATAAATCATTCCAATTGCATTGTAGCAAAGGAGACAATTAAAAAAATTAAAAAATATAAATTCAAATGACTATTGACATTGCATTTATCCCTGGAAGGCTTTAAAATTGTAAAAATTGTAAAAATGCAATGTTTTGATATTTAAATCAATGAAAATGTCATTGCATTTTGAGTGGAGAGAAAACATAATATTTGAAGATGTCAATTAAAGAAATATACCAATAAAGGACTCCCTTGAATAAATTACAATTTAGTGGATGATTATTATAAATACCAATCCCACACTTCAATGTTTGGTTAAGTATAAATCTCTAGAGGGGAGTGGGGAAACTTCTTATTAGAGTCCATTGCATTCGCTTTTTCTTAAGTGATATGTTTGGACCCAAAAAGTAGATAAATCATTTTAAATTGCATTGTAGCAAAGAAGACAATTAAAAAAAATTACAAAATTTAAATTTAACTGATTATTGACAATGCATTTATCCCTAAAAGACTTTAAAATTGTAAAAATGCAATGTTTTGTTTTTCAAATTCAATGTTAATGCCATTGCATGTTGAGTGGACAGAAAAACCTAATATTTGAATGTTAATTGAAGAAAGTGCAAGTAATGGTCTCACTTCAATAGAATACACTTTAGTGGATGAATATTATAAATAAGAATTTTACGCTTCAATATTAGGTCAAGCATAAACCTCTTAAAGGGAGTGAGGAAGTTACTTATTAGAGTCCATTGCATTCACTTTTCTTAAGTGATATGTTTGTACCCAAAAATTAGATAAATCATTCCAAATTGCATTGTAGCAAAGGAGACAATTGAAGAAATTACAAAATTTAAATTCAACTAATTATTGACAATGCATTTCTCCTTAGAACACTTTAAAATTGTAAAAATTGTAGAGATGCAATGTCTTGACTTTTACATTCTATGTTAATGCCATTGCATTTTGAGTGGAGAGAAAAACATTATTTTTGAATATGTTAGTTGAAGAAAAATACAAGTAATGGACTCACTTGAATAGAATACACTTTAGTAGATGAATATTATAAATAGCAATCTGACGCTTCAATTTTAGGTGAAGCATAAATCTCTAGGGGGGAGTGGGGAAACATCTTGTGGCATGTTTGTACCCAAAAAGTAAATAAATCATTTCAAACTACATTGTAGCAAATGAGACAATTAAAAAAATTAAAAAATTTAAATTCAATTGATTGTTGATAATGCATTTATCCGTAGAATACGTTAAAATTGTAAAAATTGTAGAAATGCAATGTTTTGATTTTTACATTATATATTAATGTCATTGCATTTTGAGTGGAGAGAAATCCATAATATTCAAATATGTTAACTGAAAAAAATACAAGTAATGGACTCACTTGAATAGAATACACTTTAGTGGATGAACATTATAAATACCAATCTCACGCTTGAATGTTGGGTCAATCATAAACCTTAAAAAGGGAGTGAGGAAGCTTCTTATTAGAGTCCATTGCATTTGCTTTTTTAAGTGATATGTTTGTACCAAAAAGTAGATAAATCATTTCAAATTGCATTGTAGCAAAGGAAGCAATTAAAAAAATTCCAAGATTGAAATTCAACTGATTATTGACAATGCATTTAACCCTAAAAGACTTTAAAATTGTAAAAATGTAATGTTTTGATTTTTAAATAGATTGTTAATGACATTGCATTTTAAGTGGAGAGAAAAACATAATATTTGAATATGTTAATTGAAGAATAATACAAGTAATGGACTCACTTGAATATAATACACTTTAGTGGATGAATGTTATAAATACCAATCTTACGCTTCAATGTTGGGCCAAGCATAAACCTCTAGACGGGAGTGGGGAAGCATCTTATTAAAGTCCATTGCATTCACTTTTTCTTACGAAACATGTTTGTACCCAAAAAGTAGATAAATCATTTCAAATTGCATTGTAGGAATGGAGACAATTAAAAAATTACAAAATTTACATTCAACTAATTATTGACAATGCATTTATCACTAGAAGACTTTAAATTTGTAAAAATTGTAGAAGAGCAATGTTTTGATTTTTACATTCTATTTTAATGCCATTGCATTTTGAGTGGAGAGAAAAGAATAATATTTGAATATGTTAATTGGAGAATAATATAAGTAATGGACTCACTTGAATAGAATCAACTTTAGTGGACTAATATTATTAATACTTATCTCATGCTTTAATGTTGGGTCAAGCATAAATCTCTAGAGGGGTATGAGGAAGGTTCTTATTGGAGTCCATTGCATTCGCTATTTCTTAAGTGATATGTTTGTACCCAAAATATAGATAAATCATTTGAAATAGCATTATAGTGGCGAAGACAAATAAAAAATTACAAAATTTACATTCAACTTATTTTTTGGCAATGCATTTTTCCCTAGAAGACTTTAAAATTGTAAAAATGCAATGTTTTCATTTTTAAATTCAATGTTAGTGCCATTGCATTTTACGTGGAGAGAAAAACCTAATATTTGAATATGTTAATTGAAGAAAAATATAAGTAATGGACTCACTTGAATAGAATACACTTTAGTGGATGACTATTATAAATAGCAATCTCACACCTCAATTTTGGGTCAAGTATAAACCTCTTGAGGGGAGTGGGGAAGCTTTTATTAGAGTCCATTGCCTTCGCTTTTTCTTAGGTGATATGATTGTACCCAAAAAGTAGATAAATCATTTCAAATGGCTTTGTAGCAATGGATACAATTAAAAAAATTACAAAATTTAAATCCAACTGATTATTAACAATGCATTTATTCCTAGAAGACTTTAAAATTATAAAAATTGTAAAAATGCAATGTGTTGATTTTTAAATTTATTGTTAATGTCATTGCATTTTGAGTGGATAGAAAAACATAATATTTGAATATTTAATTGAAGAAAAATACAAGTAATGGACTCACTTGAATAGAACACACTTTAGGGGATGAATATTATAAATACCAATCTCACGCTTCAAAGTTTGGTCAAGCATAAATCTCTAGAGGAGAGTGGCGAAGTTTCTTATTAGAGTCCATTGCATTTGCTTTTTCTTAGGGGATATGTTTTTCAAATTGCATTGTAGTAAAGAAGACAATGAACAAAATTGCAAAATTTCAAATTCAACTGATTATTAGCAATGCATTTATCACTAGAAGACTTTAAAATTGTTAAAATTATAAAAATGCAATGTTTTGATTTTTAAATTCAATGTTAAAGCCATTGAATTTTGAGTGTAGAGAAAAACATAATGTTTCAATATGTTAATTGAAGAAAAATACAAGTAATGGACTCACTTGAATAGAATACACTTGAGCGGATAAATATTAAAAACATAATGTTTCAATTGCACGCTTCAATGTTAGGTTAAGCATAAATCTCTAGAGGGGAGTGGGGAAGCTTCTTATTAGAGTCCATTGCATTCGCTTTTTCTTAAGTGATATGTTTGTACTTGAAAAGTAACTCAATCATTTGAAATTGCATTGTATCAAAGAAGAGAATTAAAAAGATTACAAAATTTAAATTCAACTGATTATTGACAATGGATTTATCCCTACAAGACTTTAAAATTGTAAAAATTGTACAAATGCAATGATTTGATTTTTTAATTCAATGTAAATTCCATTGCATTTTGAGTGGAGAGAAAAACATAATATTTAAATATGTTAATTGATGAAAAATACAAGTAATGGACTCTCTTGAATATAGTACTTTAAGTGGATGAATATTATAAATACCAATTGCACACTTCAATATTGGGTCAAGCATTAATCTCTAGAGGGGAGTGGCGAAGCTTTTTATTAGAGCCCACTGTATTCGCTTTTTCTTAAGTGATATGTTTGTACCCAAAAAGTAGATAAATCATTTCAAATTGCATTGTAGCAAAAAAGACAATGAAAAAAATTATAAAATTTCAAATTCAATTGATTATTGACGATGCATTTATCCCTAGAAGACTTTAAATTTGTGAAAATGCAATGTTTTGATTTTTAAATCCAATGCTAATGTCATTGCATTTTGACTAGAGAGAAAAACATAAAATTTGTATATGTTAATTGAAGAAAAATACAAGTAATGGACTCTCTTCAGTAGAATACAATTTAGTTGATGAATATTATAAATTCCAATCTCACACTTCAATGTTGGGTCAAACATAAATCTCTAGAGGGGAGTAGGGAAGCTTTTTATTAGAGCCCATTGCATTCGCTTTTTGTTAAGTGATATATTTGTCCTCAAAAAGTAAATAAATCATTTCAAATTTCATTGTTGCAAAGAAAACAATTATAAAACTTACAAAATTTCAAATTCAACTAATTATTGACAATGCATTTCTCCCTCGAAGACTTTAAAATTGTAAAATTGCAATGTTTAGATTTCTAATTTCAATGTTAATGCCATTGCATTTTGAGTGGAGAGAAAAACCTAAAATTTGAATATGTTAATTGAAGAAAAATACAAGTAATGGACTCACTTCAATAGAATACAATTTAGTTGATGAATATTATAAATACCAATCTCACGCTTCAATGTTGGGTCAAGCATAAATCTCTAGAGGGGAGTGGGGAAGCTTTTTATCAGAGCCTATTGCATTCATTTTTTGTTAAGTGATATGTTTGTCCCCAAAAAGTAGATAAATCATTTCAAATTGCATTGTAGCAAACAAAACAATTAAAAAAATTACAAAATTTCAAATTCAACTGATTATTGTCAATGCATTTCTACCTAGAAGACTTTAAAATTGTAAAAATGCAATGTTTAGGTTTTTAAATTCAAAGTTAATGCATTGCATTTTGAGTGGAGAGAAAATCCTAAAATTTGAATATGTTAATTGAAGAAAAATACAAGTAATGGACTCACTTGAATAGAATACAATTTAGTTGATGAATATTATAAATACCAATCTCACACTTCAATGTTGGGTCAAGCATAAATCTCTAGAGGGGAGTGGGGAAGCTTTTTATTAGAGCCTATTGCATTCGCTTTTTGTTAAGTGATATGTTTGTCCCCAAAAAGTAGATAAATCATTTCAAATTGCATTGTAGCAAAGAAAACGATTAAAAAAATTACAAAATTTCAAATTCAAATGATTATTGACAATGCATTTATACCTAGAAGACTTTAAAATTGTAAAAATGCAATGTTTAGATTTTTAAATTCAAAGTTAATGCATTGCAGTTTGAGTGGAGAGAAAATCTTAAAATTTGAATATGTTAATTGAAGAAAAATACAAGTAATGGACTCACTTGAATAGAATACAATTTAGTTGATGAATATTATAAATACCAATCTCACGCTTCAATGTTGGGTCAAGTATAAATCTCTAGAGGGGAGTGGGGAAGCTTTTTATTAGAGCCCATTGCATTCGCTTTTTGTTAAGTGATATGTTTGTCCCCAAAAAGTAGATAAATCATTTCAAATTGCATTGTAGCAAAGAAAACAATTAAAAAAATTACAAAATTTCAAATTCAAATGATTATTAACAATGCATTTCTACCTAAAAGACTTTAAAATTATAAAAATGCAATGTTTAGATTTTTAAATTCAAAGTTAATGCATTGCATTTTGAGTGGAGAGAAAATCCTAAAATTTGAATATGTTAATTGAAGAAAAATACAAGTAGTGGACTCACTTGAATAGAATACAATTTAATTGATAAGTATTATAAATACCAATCACACCCTTCAATATTGGGTGAAGCAAAAATCGCTAGAGGGGAGTGTGGAAGCTTCTTATTAGAGTCCATTGCATTCACCTTTCCTTATGTGATATGTATGTACCCAGAAAGTAAATAAATCATTTCAAATTGGATTGTAGCAAAGGAGAGAATTAAAAAAATTACAAAATTTAAATTCAACTGATTATGAGCAATGCATGTATCCTTAGAAGACTTTAAAATTGTAAAAATTGTACAAATGCAATGTTTTGAATTTTAAATTTAATGTTAATGCCCTTGCATTTTGAGTGGAGAGAAAAATATAATTTTTGAATACGTTGATTGAAGAGAAATACAAGTAATGGACTCACGTAAATAGAATACAATTTAGTGGATGAATATTATAAATACCAATCTCACTTTTTAATGTTGGGTTAAATATAAATCTCTAGAGGGGAGTGGGGAAACTTCTTATTAGAGTCCATTGCATTCGCTTTTTCTTAAGTGATATGTTTGTACTCGAAAAGTAAATGAATCATTTGAAATTGCATTGTATCAAAGAAAACAAGTAAAAAATTAAAAAATTTAAATTCAACTGATTATTGACAATGCATTTATCCCTAGAAGACTTTAAAATTGTAAAAATTGTGCAAATGCAATGCTTTGATTTTTTAATTCAATGTAAATTCCATTGCATTTTTAGTGGAGAGAAAAACATAATATTTAAATATATGAATTGATGAAAAATACAAGTAATGAACTCTCCTGAATATATGACACTTTAGTGGATGAATATTATAAATACCAATCGCACGCTTCAAAGTTGGGTCAAACATAGGTCTTTAAAGGGGGGTGGGGACGCTTCTTATTGGAGTCCATTGCATTCACTTTTTCTTAAGTGATATGTTTGAATCCAAAAAGTAGATAAATCATTTCAAATTGCATTGTAGCAAAGGAGACAATTAAAAAAAATTAAAAAATTTAAATTCAACTAATTATTGACAATGCATTTCTCCCTAAAAGTCTTTAAAATTGTAAAAATGCAATGTTTTAATTTTTAAATCCAATGCTAATGCCATTGCATTTTGAGTGGAGAGAAAAACCTAATATTTGAATATGTTAATTGAAGAAAAATACATGTAATAGACTTACTTGGATAGTAGTGGATGAATATTACAGATACCAACCGCACGCTTCAATGTTGGGTTAAGCTTAAATCTCTAGAAGGGAGTGGGGAAGCTTCTTATTAGAGCTCATTGCATTCGCTTTTTCTTAAGTGATATGTTTATACACAAAAATAGATAAATCATTTCAAATTGCATTATAGCAAAGAAGACAATAAAAAAATTACAAAATTTCAAATTCAACTGATTATTGACAATGCATTTATCCTTAGAAGACTTTAAAATTGTAAAAATGTAATGTTTTGATTTTTAAATTCAATGTTAAAGCCATTCAATTTTGAGTGGAGAGAAAAACCTAAAATTTGTATATGTTTATTGAAGAAAAATACAAGTAATAGACTCACTTGAATAGAATACAATTTAGTTGATGAATATTATAAATACTAATCTCATGCTTTAATGTTGGGTTAAGCATAAATCTTTAGAGGGGAGTGGGGAAACTTTTTATTATAGCCCATTGCATTCACTTTTTGTTAAGTGATATGTTTGTCCCTAAAAAGTAGATAAATCATTTCAAATTGCATTGTCATAAGGGAGACAATGAAAAAAATTACAAAATTTAAATTCAACTAATTAGTGACAATGCATTTATCCTTAGAGGTCTTTAAAATTGTAAAAATATAATGTTTTGATTTTTAAATTCAATGTTAATGTCATTGCATTTTGAGTGTAGAGAAAAACCTAATATTTGAATATGTTAATTAAGGAAATATACGAGTAATGGACTCACTTGAATAAAATACAATTTAGTCGATGAACATTATAAATACCAATATCGCGCTTCGTTGCTGGGTCAAGCATAAATCTGTATAGGGGAGTGTGGAAGCTTCTTATTAGAGTTAATTGCATTCGCTTTTTCCTAAGTGATATGTTTGTACCTGAAAACTAAATAAATCATTTAAAATTTCTTTATAGTAAAGGAGACAATTAAAATGATTACAAAATTTAAATTCAACTGATTATTGACAATGAATTTATCCCTTGAAGACTCTAAAATTATAAAAACTGTACAAATGCAATGTTTAGATTTTTAAATTCAATGTTAATGTCATTGCATTTTGAGTGGAGAGAAAAACATAATATTTGAATATGTTAATTGATGAAAAATACAAGTAATGGACTCTCCTGAATACAGTACTCTTTAATGGATGAATATTATAAATACCAATCGCACACTTCAATGTTAGGTCAAGCATAAATCTCCAAAGGAGAGTGGCAAAACTTTTTATTAGAGCCCATAACATTTGCTTTTTCTTAAGTGATATGTTTGTACCCAAAAAGTAGATAAACATTTCAAATTGCACTGTAGCAAAGAAGACAATGAAAAAAATTACAAAATTTCAAATTCAACTGATTATTGACAATGCATTTATCCCTAGAAGACTTTAAAATTGTAAAAATGCAATGTTTTGATTTTTAAATTCAATGTTAGTGCCATTGCATTTTGAGTAGAGAGAAAAACCTCATATTTGAATATGTTAATTGTAGAAAAATAGAACTAATGAACTCACTTGAATAGAATACAATTTAGTTGATAAATATTATAAATACCAATCTCACACTTCAATGTTGGGTCAAGCATAAATCTTTAGAGGGAAGTGGGGAAAGTTTTTATTATAGCCTATTGCATTCACTTTTTGTTAAGTGATATGTTTGTCCCTAAAAAGTAGATAAATCATTTCAAATTACATTGTGGGAAAGAAAATAATTAAAAAAATTACAAAATTTCAAATTCAACTCATTATTGGCAATGCATTTCTCCCTAGAAGACTTTGAAATTGTAAAAGTGCAATGTTTAGATTTTTAAATTCAATGTTAATGCCATTGGAATTTGAGTGGAGAGAAAAACCTAAAATTTGAATATGTTAATTAAAGAAAAATACAAGTAATAGAGTCACTTGATTAGAATACAATTTAGCAGATGAATATTATAAATACCAATCTCACACTTCAATGTTGGATCAAGCATAAACCTCTATAGGGGAGTGGGGAAGCTTGTTATTAGAGTCCATTGCAATCGCCTTTCCTTAAGAGATATGTTTGTACCCGGAAAGTAAAAAAATCATTTCAAATTGGATTGTAGCAAAGGAGAGAATTAAAAAAATTACAAATTTTAAATTCAATTGATTATTAGAAATGCATTTATCCCTAGATGACTTTAAAATTGTAAAAATTGTACAAATGCACTGTTTTGATTTTTAAATTTAATGTTAATGCCTTTGCATTTTGAGTGGAGAGAAAAATATAATTTTTGAATTTGTTGATTGAAGAAAAATACAAGTAATTTTTGAGTGGGGAAGCTTGTTATTAGAGTCCATTGCAATCGCCTTTCCTTAAGAGATATGTTTGTACCCAGAAAGTAAAAAAATCATTTCAAATTGGATTATAGCAAAGGAGAGAATTAAAAAAATTACAAAATTTAAATTCAATTGATTATTAGCAATGCATTTATCCCTAAATGACTTTAAAATTGTAAAAATTGTACAAATGCAATGTTTTGATTTTTAAATTTAACGTTAATGCCTTTGCATTTTGAGTGGAGAGAAAAATATAATTTTTGAATTTGTTGATTGAAGAAAAATACAAGTAATGGACTCACGTAAATAGAATACAATTTTGTGGATAAATATTCTAAATTCTAATCTCACGCTTCAATGTTGGGTCAAACACAAATCTTTAGAGGGGAGTAGAGAAGGTTTTTATTAGAGCCCATTGCATTCACTTTTTCTTAAGTCATATGTTTGTACCCAAAAAGTGGATAAACCATTTCAAATTGCATTGCAGCAAAGAAGACAATCAAAAAAATTACAAAATTTCAAATTCAACTGATTATTGACAATACATTTATCCCTAGAAGACTTTAAAATTGTAAAAATGCAATGTTTTGATTTTTAAATTCAATGTTAATGCCATTTCATTTTGAGTGGAGAGAAAAACCTAAAATTTGTGTATGTTAATTGAAGAAAAATACAAGTAATGGACTCATTTGAATAGAATACAATTTAGTTGATGAATATTATAAATACCAATCGCACGCTTTAAGGTTAGGCCAAGCATAAATCTCTAGAAGGGAGTGGGGAAGCTTCTTATTAGAGTCCATTGCATTTGCTTTTTCTTAAGTGATATGTTTGTACCTAAAAAGTAGATAAATCGTTTCAAATTGCATTGTATCAAAGGAGACAATTAAAAAGGTTACAAAATTTAAATTCAACTGATTATTGACAATGCATTTACCCCTAGATGTCTTTAAAATTGTAATAATACAATCTTTTGATTTTTAATGCCATTGCATTTTGAGTGGGGAGAAAAACCTAACATTTGAATATATTAATTGAAGAAAAATACAAGTAATGGAGTCACATGAATAGAATACACTTTAGTGGATGAATATTATAAATACCAATCTCACGTTTTAATGTTGGCTTATGAATAAATCTCTAGAGAGAAATGGGGAAGCTTCTTATTAGAGTCCATTGCATTCCCTTTTTCTTAAGTGATATATTTGTACCCAAAATGTAGATAAATCATTTCAAATTCCATTGTAGCAAAGGAGACAATTAAAAAAATTCCAAAATTTAAATTCAACTGATTATTGACAATGCATTTATCTCTAGAAGAGTTCAAAATTATAAAAATGGTAAAAATGCAATGTTTTGATTTTTAAATTCAATGCTAATTCCATTGCATTTTGAGTGAAGTGAAAAAGATAATATTGAAATATGTTAATTGATGAAAAATACAAGTAATGGACTCTCCTGATTATAATGCTTCAATGTTGGGTCAAGCATAAATCTTTAGAGGGGAGTGGGGAAGTTTCTTATTGGAGTGCATTGCATTTGCTTTTTCTTAAGTGATATGTTTGTATCCAAAAAGTAGATAAATCATTTCAGATTGCATTGTAGCAAAGGAGACAATTAAAAAAATTACAAAATTGAAATTGAATTGATTATTGACAATGCATTTATCCCTAAAAGTCTTTAAAATTGTAAAAATGCAATGTTTTGATTTTTAAATTCAATGCTAATGTGATTGTAAGTTGTGTGGAGAGAAAAACCTAATATTTCAATATGTTAATTGAAGAAAAATACAAGTATTGGACTCACTTGAATAGAATATACTTTAGTGGATGAATATTATAAATACCAATCGCACACTTTAATGTTAGGTCAAGCATAAATCTCCAGAGGGGAGTGGCGAAGCTTTTTATTAGAGCCCATTGCATAATTGAAGAAAAATACAATTAATGGACTCACTTGAATAGAATACAATTTAGTGGATGAATATTATAAAGACCAATATCATGTTTCAATGTTGGGTGAAGCATAAATCTCTAGAGGGAAGTGGGGAAGCTTCTTATTAGAATCCATTGGATTCACTTTTTCTTAAATGACATGTTTGTACCCAAAAAGTAGATAAATCATTTCAAATTGCAATGTAGCAAAGGAGACAATTCAAAAAATTACAAAATTTAAATTCTACTAGTTATTGACAATGCATTTATCCTTAGAAAAGTTCAAAAATGTAAAAATTATCAAAATGCAAAGTTTGGATTTTTAAATTCAACGTTAATGCCATTGCCTTTTGAGTGGAGAGAAAAAACTTAATATGTGAATATGCTAATTAAAGAAAAATATAAGCAATGGACTCAGTTTAATAGAATACAATTTAGTGGATGAATATTATAAATGCCAATCTCACACTTCGATGTTGGGTCAAGCATAAATCTCTAGAGGGAAGTGGGGAAGCTTGTTATTAGAATCAATTGCATTTGCTTTTTGTTAAGTGACATGTTTGTACCTAAAAAGTAGATAAATCATTTCAAATTGCAGTGTAGCGAAGGAGACAATTCAAAATGTTACAAAATTTAAATTCTATTTTTATTGACAATGCATTGATCCCTAGAAAAGTTCAAAATTGTAAAAATTGTCAAAATGCAATATTTTCATTTTTAAATTCAATGTTAATGCTATTACATTTTGAATGGAGAGAAAAACATAAAATTTGAATATGTTAATTAAAGAAAAATACAAGCAATGGACTCACTTGAATAGAATACAATTTGGTAGATCAATATTATAAATACCAATCGCACGCTTCAATGTTTCGTCAAGCATAAATCTCTAGAGGGAAGTGGGGAAGCTTCTTATTAGAGTGCACTGCATTCGCTTTTTTTAAGTGATATGTTTGTACTCGAAAAGTAAATAAATCATTTCAAATTGTATTGTAGCAAAGAAGACAATGAAAAAAATTACAAAATTTCAAATTCAACTGATTATTGACAATGCATTTATCCTTTAAAGACTTTAAAATTGTAAAAATGCAATGTTTTGATTTTTAAATTCAATGTTAGTGCCATTGCATTTTAAGTGGAGACAAAAACATAAAATTTGAATATGTTAATTGAAGAAAAATGGAACTAATGGACTCACTTGAATAGAATACAATTTAGTGGATGAAAATTCTAAATAGCAATCTCACGCTTCAATGATAGGTTAAGCATAAATCTCTATAGGGGAGTAGGGAAGTGTCTTATTAGAGCCCATTGCATTTGTTTTTTCTCAACTGATTAGTGACAATGCATTTATCTCTAAAAATCTTGAAAATTATAAAAATGCAATGTTTTGATTTTTAAATTCAAAGTCAATGCCATTGCATTTTGAGTGGAGAGAAAAACCTAATATTTGAATATGTTAATTGAAGAAAAATACAAGTAATGGACTCACTTGAATAGAATATAATTTAGTGGATGAATATTTTAAATACCAAGCTCACGCTTCAATGTTGGGTCACTTATAAATCTATAAAGGGGAGTGGGGAAGCTTCTTATTAGAATTCATTACATTCGTTTTATCTTAAGTGATATGTTTGTACCCAAAAAGTAGATAAATCATTTCAAATTTCATCGTAGCAAAGGAGACAATTAAAAAAATTACAAAATTTAAATTGAAATGATTATTGACAATGCATTAATCCTTTGAAGAGTTTAAAATTGTAAAAATTCAATGTTTTGATTTTTAAATTCAATGTGAACGCAATTGCATTTTGTGTGGAGAGAAAAACTTAATATTTGAATATATTAATTGAAGAAAAATACATGTAATGGACTCACTTGAATAGAATACAATTTAGTGGATGAATATTATAAATACTAATCTAATGCTTCAAAGTTGGGTCAAGTATAAATCTCTAAAGGGGATTAGGGAAGCTTCTTATTAGAGTGCATTGCATTTGTTTTTCTTAAGTGATATGTTTGTACCCAAAAAGTAGGTAAATCCTTCCAAATTGCATTGTAGCAAAGGAGACAATTAAAAAAATTACAAAATTTGAATTCAACTGATTATTGACAATGCATTTATCCCTCCAAGAGTTCAAAATTGTAAAAATTGTAAAAATGCAATGTTTTGACTTTTAAATTCAATGTTAATTCCATTGCATTTTGAGTGGAGAGAAAAACCTAATACTTGAATATGTTAATTGGAGAAAAATGCAAGTAATGGACTCTCCTGAATATAATGCACTTTAGTGGATGAATATTATAAATACCAATCGCACGCTTTAATGTTGGGTCAAGCATAAATCATTAGAGGGGGTAGGGAGCTTCTTATTGAAGTCCATTGCATTCGTTTTTTTTAAGTGATATGTTTGTATCCAAAAAGTAGATAAATCATTTCAAATTGCATTATAGCAAAGAAGAAAATGAAAAAAATTACAAAATTTAAATTCAACTGGTTATTGATAATGCATTTATCCCTAGAAGTCTTTAAAATTGCAAAAATGCAATGTTTTGATTTTTAAATTCAATGTTAATGCCATTGAATTTTGAGTGGAGAGAAAAACCTAATATTTGAATATGTGAAAAATACAAGTAATGGACTCACTTGAATAGAATACACTTTAGTGGATGAATATTATAAATACCAATTGCACGCTTTAATATTGGGTTAAGCATAAATTTCTAGAGGGGAATGGGGAAGCTTCTTATTAGAGTGCATTGTATTTGATTTTTCTTAAGTGATATGTTTGTACTCAAAAAGTAAAGAAATCATTTCAAATTTCATTGTAGCAAAGGAGACAATTAAAAAAATTACAATAATTAAATTTAACTGATTAGTGACAGTGCGTTTATCTTTAGTTGTCTTTAAAATTGTAAAAATACAATGTTTTGATTTTTAAATTCAATGTTAATGCCATTACATTTTGAGTAGAGAGAAAAACTTAATATTTGAATATGTTAATTATAGAAAAATAAAAGTAATGAACTCATTTGAATAAAATACAATTTAGTGGATGAATATTATAAATACCAATCTCACGCTTCAATGTTAGGTCAAGCATAAATCTCTAGAGAGGAGTGGGGGAGCTTCTTAATGGAGTCCATTGCATTCGCTTTTTCTTAAGTGATATGTTTATACCCAAAAAGTAGATAAATCATTTCAAATTGCATTGTAGCAAAGAAATCAATTTAAAAAATTACAAATTTAAATTCAATTGATTATTGACAATGCATTTATCTCTAGAAGTGTTTAAAATTGTAAAAATAGAATTTTTTGATTTTTTAAATAATATTAATGCCATTGCTTTTGGAGTGGAGAGAAAAACCTAATATTTGAATATGTGAATTGAAGAAAAATACAAGTAATGGACTCACTTGAATATAATACACTTTAATGGATGAATATGATAAATACTAATCGCACGCTTCAATGTTGGGTCAACCATAAATCTCTAGAGGGGAGTGGAGAAACTTTTTATTAGAGCGCATTGCATTTGCCTTTTCTTAAGTGATATATTTGTACCCAAAAAGTAGATAAATCATTTCAAATTGCATTGTAGCAAAGGAGACAATTAAAAAAATTACAAAATTTAAATTCAACTGATTATTGACAATGCATTTATCCCTAGAAGACTTTAAAATTGTAAAAATGCAATGTTTTGATTTTTAAATTCAATGTTAATGCCATTGCATTTTGAGTGGAGAGAAAAACATAATATTTGAATATGTTAATTGAAGAAAAATACAAGTAATGGACTCACTTGAATAGAATACAATTTAGTGGATGAATATTATAAATACCAATCTCACGCTTCAATGTTGGGTCAAGCATAAATCTCTAGAGGGGAGTGGGGAAGCTTCTTATTAGAGTCCATTGCATTCGCTTTTTCTTAAGTGATATGTTTGTACCCAAAAAGTAGATAAATCATTTCAAATTGCATTGTAGCAAAGGAGACAATTAAAAAAATTACAAAATTTAAATTCAACTGATTATTGACAATGCATTTATCCCTAGAAGACTTTAAAATTGTAAAAATGCAATGTTTTGATTTTTAAATTCAATGTTAATGCCATTGCATTTTGAGTGGAGAGAAAAACATAATATTTGAATATGTTAATTGAAGAAAAATACAAGTAATGGACTCACTTGAATAGAATACAATTTAGTGGATGAATATTATAAATACCAATCTCACGCTTCAATGTTGGGTCAAGCATAAATCTCTAGAGGGGAGTGGGGAAGCTTCTTATTAGAGTCCATTGCATTCGCTTTTTCTTAAGTGATATGTTTGTACCCAAAAAGTAGATAAATCATTTCAAATTGCATTGTAGCAAAGGAGACAATTAAAAAAATTACAAAATTTAAATTCAACTGATTAGTGACAGTGCATTTATCCCTAGAAGTCTTTAAAATTGTAAAAATACAATGTTTTGATTTTTAAATTCAATGTTAATGCCATAGCTTTTTGAGTGGAGAGAAAAACTGATGCGGAAAACCCCATAAAAGACGTGGTTTAGGAACACGAACTTAGGGTATTTAAGAAGGATATGGACGCCACATTCTAGAAAAGAAAGGAATTGGGAGTGATAAGTCAATTTGAATGCCACAAGAAGAAGTACCTCTTGATAAGTTCTTTAGTTCTTAAAAGAACTAAGGGAGGAAAACCCTTGCTTTTTATTTCACTCAAAGTTGTCTTATATGATTTTTTGTATACAAGGGGTGCCTATTTATAGGCTAAGATTGCAATCCAAAAGGGGCACAAATTCCTACTTAGGACAATTCCTTATTTAGGAGGAATTCCTATCTAGCGACAAATTCTCATACAAAAAATAAACTCTTAATTTGCAGCGACTACTATTACTTAGTCCTAACACTTTAAGTACTCTAATGATATTAATAAGGCCTGAACTCTCTTCCAAGCTTGAATTCACACCATTTGAAGCTTGGTTGGCCTGAATGTCCTTAATCAGCCCATTTAGTTTTTTTTTCATCTTTCTAAATCTAGCTCGTGTTATTAGGCCTCTTGGAATATACAATGGACTTCCTGCATCCTTAGAAGCCTTCCACCCTTCATCCTTATGGTTCTCATCAAAAACCTAATATTTAAATATGTGAATTGAAGAAAAATACAAGTAATGGACTCACTTGAATAGAATACAATTTAATGGATGAATATTATAAATACCAATCTCACGCTTCAATGTTGGGTCAAGCATAAATCTCTAGAGGAGAGTGGGGAAACTTCTTATTAGAGTCCATTACATTCGCTTTTTCTTAAGTGATATGGTTGTACCCGAAAAGTAAATAAATCATTTCAAATTGCATTGTAGCAAAGGAGACAATGAAAAAATTAAAAAATTTAAATTCAACTAATTAGTGACAGAAATTGTAAAAATACAATGTTTTGATTTTTAAATTCAATGTTAATGCCATAGCTTTTTGAGTGGAGAGAAAAACCAAATCTTTGAATATGTTAATTGAAGAAAAGTACAAGTAATGGACCCACTTGAATACAATACAATTTAGAGGATGAATATTCTAAATACCAATCTCACGCTTCAATGCTAGGTCAAGCATAAATCTCTAGTGGGGATTGGGTAAGCTTTTTATTAGAGTCCATTGCATTCGTTTTTTCTTAAGTGATATGTTTGTACCCAAAAACTAGATAAATCTTTTCAAATTGCATTATAGCAAAGAAGACAATTAAAAAAATTTTAAAATTTAAATTCAACTAATTATTGATGGTGCATTTATCCCTAGAAGTCTTTAAAATTGTGAAAATACAATGTTTTCATTTTTAAATTCATGTTGATGCCACAACTTTTTGAGTGGAGAGAAAAACCTAATATTTAAATATGTTAATTGAAGAAAAATAGAAGTAATGGACTCACTTGAATAGAATACAGTTTAGTGGATGAATATTACAAATACCAATCTCACGCTTCAATGTTGGGTCAAGCATAAATCTCTAGAGGGGAGTGGGAAGCTTTTTATTAGAGTCCATTGCATTAACTTTTTCATAAGTGATATGTTTGTACCCAAAAAGTAAATAAATCATTTCAAATTGCATTGTAGCAAAGGAGAGAACTAAAAAACTTACAAAATTTAAATTCAACTGATTATTGACATTGCATTTATCCCTAAAGGAGTTCAAAATTGTAAAAATTGTAACAATGCAATGTTTTGATTTTTAAATTCATTGTTAATGCCATTGCATTTTGAGTGGAGAGAAAAACCTAATACTTGAATATGTTAATTGGAGAAAAATACAAGTAACGGACACAAATGAATAGAATACACTTTAGTGGATGAATATTATGAATACCAATCGTACGCCTTAATGTTGGGTCAAGCATATACCTCTAGAAGGGAGTGGGGAAGCTTCTTATTAGAGTCCAAAGCATTTGCTTTTTTTAAGTGATATGTTTATACCCAAAATGTAGATAAATCATTTCAAATTGCATTGTAGCAAAGGAGATAATTAAAAAAATTACAAAACTTAAATTCAACTAATTATTGGCAATCCATTAATCCTTTGAAGAGTTTAAAATTGTAAAAATTACAAAAATGCAATGTTTTGATTTTTAAATTCAATGTTAATGCCATTGCATTTTGAGTGGAGAGAAAAACATAATATTTCAATATGTTAATTGAAGAAAAATACAAGTAATGGACACACTTGAATAGAATACAATTTAGTGGATGAATATTATAAATACCAATTGCACACTTCATTGCTGGGTCAAGCATAAATCTCTAGAGGGAACTGGGGAAGTTTCTTATTAGAGCCCATTGCATTCACTTTTTCTTAAGTGATATGTTTGTACCTGAAAAGTAAATAAATCATTTCAAATTGCATTGTAGTAAAGGAGAGAATTAAAAAACTTACAAAATTTAAATTCAACTGATTATTGATGGTGGATTTATCCCTAGAAGTCTTTAAAATTATGAAAATACAATGTTTTCATTTTTAAATTCATGTTGATGCCACAGCTTTTTGAGTGGAGAGAAAAACCTAATATTTAAATATGTTAATTGAGGAAAAATACAAGTAATGGACTTACTTGAATAGAATACAATTTAGTGGATGAATGTTTCAAATACCAATCTCACGCTTCAATGTTGGGTCAAGCATAAATCTCTATAGGGGAGTGGGAAGCTTTTTATTAGAGTCCATTGCATTAACTTTCTCATAAGTGATATGTTTGTACCCAAAAAGTAAATAAATCATTTCAAATTGCATTGTAGCAAAGGAGAGAATTAAAAAACTTACACAATTTAAATTCAACTGATTATTGACATTGCATTTATCCCTAGAGGAGTTCAAAATTGTAAAAATTGTAACAATGCAATGTTTTGATTTTTAAATTCATCGTTAATGCCATTGCATTTTGAGTGGAGAGAAAAACCTAATACTTGAATATGTTAATTGGAGAAAAATACAAGTAACGGACACAAATGAATAGAATACACTTTAGTGGATGAATATTATGAATACCAATCGCACGCCTTAATGTTGGGTCAAGCATATACCTTTAGAAGGGAGTGGGGAAGCTTCTTATTAGAGTCCAAAGCATTTGCTTTTTTTTAAGTGATATGTTTATACCCAAAATGTAGATAAATCATTTCAAATTGCATTATAGCAAAGGAGACAATTAAAAAAATTACAAAACTTAAATTCAACTAATTATTGGCAATCCATTAATCCTTTGAAGAGTTTAAAATTGTAAAAATTACAAAAATGCAATGTTTTGATTTTTAAATTCAATGTTAATGTCATTGCATTTTGAGTGGAGAGAAAAACATAATATTTCAATATGTTAATGGAAGAAAAATACAAGTAATGGACTCACTTGAATAGAATACAATTTAGTGGATGAATATTATAAATACCAATCGCACGCTTTATTGCTGGGTCAAGCATAAATCTCTAGAGGGAACTGGGGAAGTTTCTTATTAGAGCCCATTGCATTCGCTTTTTCTTAAGTGATATGTTTGTACCTGAAAAGTAAATAAATCATTTCCAATTGCATTGTTGCGAAGGAGACAATTAAAAAAATTACAAAATTTTAATTCAACTAATTATTGACAATTCATTTAACCTTAAAAGCCTTTAAAATTGTAAAAATGCAATGTTTTGATTTTTAAATTCAATGTTAATGCCATTGCATTTTTAGTGGAGAGAAAAACCTAATATTTGAATATGTTAATTGAAGAAAAATAGAAGCAATGCACTCACTTGAATAGAATACATTTTAGTGGATGAATATTATATATGCCAATCGCACGCTTTAATGTTAGGTCAAGAATAAATCTCTGAAGGGGAGTAAGGTAGCATTGTATTAGAGTCCATTGCATTAGCTTTTTCTTAAGTAATATGTTTGTACCCAAAAAGTAGATAAATTACTGGACTCACTTGAATAGAATACAATTTAGTGGTTGAATTGTACAAATACAAATCTCACGCTTTAATGTTGGGTCAAGGATAAATCTTTAATGAGGAGTGGGGAAGCTTCTTATTAGAGTTCGTTGCAATCGCTCTTTCTTAAGTGATATGTTTGTCCCCGAAAAATAAATAAATCATTTCAAATTGCATTGCAGCAAAGGAGACTATTAAAAAAATTACAAAATTTAAATTCAACTAATTATTGACAAAGCATTTATCCCTAGAAGACTTTAAAATTGTAAAAATGCAATGTTTGGATTTTTAAATTCAATGTTAATGACATTGCATTTTGAGTGGAGAGAAAAACCTAATATTTGAATATCTTAATTGAAGAAAAATACAAGTAATGGACTCACTTGAATAGAATACAATTTAGTGGATGAATATTATAAATACCAATCTCACGCTTCAATGTTGGATCAAAGATAAATCTCTAGTGAGGAGTAGGGAAGCTTCTTATTAGAGTCCATTGCAGTCGCTCTTTCTTAAGTGATATGTTTGTACCCGAAAAGTAAATAAATCATTTCGAATTGCATTGTAGCAAAGGAGACAATTAAAAAAATTACAAAATTTAAATTCAACTAATTATTGACAAAGCATTTATCCCTAGAAGACTTTAAAATTGTAAAAATGCAATGTTTGGATTTTTAAATTCAATGTTAATGCCATTGCATTTTGAGTGGAGAGAAAAACCTAATATTTGAATATCTTAATTGAAGAAAAATACAAGTAATGGACACACTTGAATAGAATACAATTAGTGGATGAATATTTTAAATACCAATCTCATGTTTTAATGTTAGGTCAAGCATAAATCTCTAGTGGGGAGTGGGTAGGCTCCTTATTAGAGTCCATTGCATTCATTTTTTCTTCAGTGATATGTTTGTACCCAAAAAGTAAATTAATCATTTCCAATTACATTGTAGCAAAGGAGACAACTAAAAAAATTACAAAATTTAACTTCTATTAATTCTTCACAATGCATTTATCCCTAGAAGTCTTTAAAATTGTAAAAATGCAATGTTTTGACTTTTAATTCAATGTTCATGCCATTGCATTTTAAGTCAAGAGAAAAACCTAATATTTGAATATGTTAATTGAAGAAAAATACAAGTGATGCACTCACTTGAATAGAATACATTTTAAGGGATGAATATTATATATACCAATCGCACGCTTCAATGTTGAGTCAAGAATAAATCTCTAGAGGGGAGTGGGGAAGCTTCTTATTAAAGTCCATTGCATTCGCTTTTTCTTAAGTAATATGTTTTTACCAAAAAAGTAGATAAATTCTTTCAAATTGCATTGTAGCAAAGGAGACAATTAAAAAAATTACAAAATTTCAATTGAACTGATTATTGACATTGCATTAATCCCTTAAAGAGTTTAAAATTGGAAAAATTGTAAAAATGCAATGTTTTGATTTTTAAATTCAATGTTAATGCCATTGCATTTTGAGTGGAGAGAAAAACATAATATTTGAATGTGTTAATAAAAGAAAAATACAAGTAATGGACTCACTTGAATACAATATAATTCAGTGGATGAATATTATAAATACCAATTTCAAGGTTCATTACTGGGTAAAGCATAAATCTCTAGAAGGGAGTGGGGAAGCTTCTTTTTAGAATCCATTGCATTCGCTTTTTCTTAAGTGGTATGTTTGTACCCAAAAAGCAGATAAATGATTTCAAATTGCATTGTATCAAAGAAGACGATTAAAAAAATTACAAAATTTAAATTCAATTGATTAGTGACAATGCATTTATCTCTAGAAATCTTGAAAATTGTAAAAATGCAATGTTTTGATTTTTAAATTCAAAGTCAATGCCATTGCATTTTGAGTGGAGAGAAAAGCCTAATATTTGAATATGTTAATTGAAGAAAAGTACAAGTAATGGACTCACTTGAATATAATACAATTTAGTGGATAAATATTCTAAATACCAATCTTACGCTTCAATGTTGGGTCAAGCATAAATGTCTAGAGGGGAGTGGGGAAACTTCTTATTAGAGTCCATTGCATTTACTCTTTCTTAAGTGATATGTTTGTACCCAAAAGGTAGATAAATCATTTCAAATTGGATTGTAGCAAAGGAGACAATCAAAAAAATTACAAAATTTAAACTCAATTGATTATTGACAATGGATTTAACCGTAGAGGTCTTTAAAATTGTAAAAATGAAATTTTTTGATTTTTAAATTCAATATTAATGCCTCTGCATTTTAAGTGCAGAGAAAAACATAATATTTAACTATGTTAGTTGGAGAAAAATACAAGTATTGGACTCACTTGAATAGAATACAATTTCGTAGATGAATATTATAAAAACCAATCTCACACTTTAATGTTGGGTCAACCATAAATCTCTAGAGGGGAGTGGGGAAGATTCTTATTAGAATCCATTGTGGTCACTCTTTCTTAAGTGATATGTTTGTACCTGAAAAGTAAATAAATCATTTCGAGTTGCATTGTAGCAAAGGAGACAATGAAAAAAATTATGAAATTTAAATTTAACTGATTATTGACAATTCATTTAACCTTAAAAGCCTTTAAAATTGTAAAAATGCAATGTTTTGATTTTTAAATTCAATGTTAATGCCATTGCATTTTGAGTGGAGAGAAAAACCTAATATTTGAATATGTTAATTGAAGAAAAATACAAGAAATGGACTCACTTGAATAAAATACAATTTAGTGAATGAAAATTATAAATACCAATCTCACGCTTTATTGTTGGGTCAAGCATAAATCTCTAGAGGGGAGTGGAGAAGCTTCTTGTGAGAGTTCAGTGCATTCGCTTTTTCTTAAGTGGTATGTTTGTACCCAAAAAGTAGATAAATCATTTCAAACATTAGTGGATGAATATTATAACTATCGATCTCACGCTTCAAAGTTACGTTAAGCATAAATCTCTAGAGGGGAGTTGGGATTGCATTTGCTTTTTCGTAAGTGATATTTTTGTACCCGACAAGAAAATAAAGGATTTCAAATTGCATTGTAGCAAAGGAGACAATTAAAAAAATTACAAAATTTCCATTCAACTGATTAGTGACAATGCATTTATGCCTAGAAGTCTTTAAAATTATAAAAATGCAATGTTTTGATTTTTAAATTCGATGTTAATGCCATTGCATTTGAGTGGAGAGAAAAACCTAATATTTGAATATGTTAATTGAAGAAAAATACAAGTAATGAAGTCACTTGAATAGCATACAATTTAGTCGATGAATATCATAAAAACCAATCTCACACTTCAATGTTGGGTCAACCATAAATCCCTAGAGGGGAGTAGGGAAGCTTTTTATTAGAATCCATTGCAGTCGCTTTTTCTTAAGTGATATGTTTGAACCTGAAAAGCAAATAAATCATTTTGAATTACATTGTAGCAAAGGAGACAATGAAAAAAATTACAAAATTTAAATTTAATTGATTATTGACAATGCATTTAACCCTATAAGTCTTTAAAATTGTAAAAATGCAATGTTTTGATTTTTAAATTCAATGTTAATGCCTTTACATTTTGTGTGGAGAGAAAAACCTAATATTTGAATATCTTAATTGAAGAAAAATACAAGTAATGGACTCACTTAAATATAATACAATTTAGTGGATAAATATTATAAATACTAATCTCACGCTTCAATGATAGGCCATGGATAAATCTCTAGTGAGGAGTAGGGAAGCTTCTTATTAGGGTCTATTGCTGTTGCTCTTTCTTAAGTGATATGTTTGTATATGAAAAGTAAATAAATCATTTCAAATTACATTGTAGCAAAGGAGATTACAAATTTAAATTCAACTGATTATTGACATTGCATTTATCCCTAGAAGTCTTTAAAATTGTGAAAATGCAATGTTTGGATTTTTAAATTCGTGTTCATGCCACAGCTTTTTTAGTGGAGAGAAAAACTAATATTTAAATATGTTAATTGAAGAAAAATACAAGTAATGGACTCACTTGAATAGAATACAATTTAGTGGATGAATATTCTAAATACCAATCTCATGCTTTAATGTTAGGTCAAGGATAAATATCTAGAGGGGAGTGACAAGCTTTTTATTAGAGCCCATTGCATTCACTTTTTCCTAAGTGATATGTTTGTACTCAAAAAGTAGATAAATCATTTCAAATTGCACTGTAGCAGAGGAGATAATGAAAAAATTACAAATTTAAACACAACTAATTATTGACAATGCATTTATCCCTAGAGAAGTTCAAAATTGTAAAAATGCAATATTTTGATTTTTAAATTCGGTGTTAATGCCATTGCTTTTTGAGTGGAGAGAAAAATCTTATACTTGAATATGTTAATTGGAGTAAAATACAAGTAATTGACACAGATGAATAGAATACACTTTAGTGGATGAATATTATAAATACCAATCGCACGCCTCAATGTCGGGTCAAGCATAAATCTCTAAAAGGGTGTGGGCAAGCTTCTTATTAGAGTCCATTGCATTTGCTTTCTTTTTTTTGTGATATGCTTGTACCCAAAATGTAGATAAATCATTTCAAATTGCATTGTAGCAAAGGAGACAATAAAAAAAATTACAAAATTTAAATTGAACTAATTATTGGCAATGCATTAATCCCTTGAAGAGTTTAAAATTTTTTATTTTTAAATTCAATGTTAATGCCTTTGCATTTTGAGTGGTGAGAAAAACATAATATTTGAATATGTTAATTGAAGAAAAATACAATTCATCAACTCACTTGAATAAAATACACTTTAGCGGATGAATATTATAAATAGCAATCTCACGCTTCATTGTTGGGTCAACAATAAATCTCTAGAGGAGAGTGAGGAAGCTTGTTGTTAGAGTCTAGTGCATTTGCTTTTCTTAAGTAGCATGTTTGTACCTTAAAATTAGAAAAATCATTTCAAATTCCATTGTGGCAAATAAGTCAATTAAAAAAATTACAAAATTTAAATTTAATTGGTTAGTGAGAATGCATTTATCCTTATAAGACTTTAAAATTTCAAAAATTGTAAGAATGCAATGTTTTGACTTTTAAATTTGTTGTTAATCCCATGAACTTTAAGTAGTGACAAAAAACATAATATTTGAATACATTAATTGTAGAAAAAAACAAGTAATGAACTCAACTGTATTAAATACACTTTATTGGATAAATATTATAAATAGCAATCTCAAACATCAATATTAGGTCAAGCATAAATCTCTACAAGTGAGTGGGAAAACTTCTTATTAGAGGCCATTGCATTTTCTTTTTCTTAAGTAATATGTTTGTACCCAAAAAATTAAATAAATCATTTCAAATTGCATTATGGCCAAGGAGACAATTAAAAAAATTACAAAATTTAAATTCAACTGATTCTTGATAATGCATTTAACCTTATAAGACTTTAAAATTCTGAAAATTGTAAAAATGAAATGTTTTGATTTTTAGATTTATTGTTAATGCCATTGCATTTTGTGTGGTGAGAAAAACATATGTTAATTGAAGAAAAATACAACAAATGGACTCATTTGAATAAAATACACTTGCATGGATGAATATTATAAATATCAATCTTATGCTTCAATGTTGGGTCAAGATAAATGTGTAGAGGGGAATGGGGAAACTTCTTATTAGAGTCCATTGCATTTGCTTTTTCTTAAGTTCTATGTTTGTACCCAAAAACTAGATAAATCATTTCAAATTGCATTGTGGCCAAGGACGCAATTAAAAAAATTACAAAATTTAAATTCAACTAATTATCGACAATGCATTTATCCCTGTAAGACTTTGAAATTTCAAAAATTGTAAAAATGCAATGTTTTGATTTTTAAATTTATTGTTAATCCCATTGCATTTTGAGTGGTGAGAAAAGGATAATATTTGAATATATTAATTGAAGAAAAAAACAAGTAATGGACTTAATTGTATAAAATACACTCTAGTGGATGAATATTGTAAATAGTAATTCCAAACATCAACATTGGGTCAAGCATAAATCTCTAGAGGTCAGTGGGAAAACTTCTTATTAGAGTCTATGGCATTTGCCTTTTCTTAAGTAATATGCTTGTAGACTAAAATTGTAGACATCATTACAAATTGCATTGTGGCAAAGGAGACAATTAAAAAATTTACAAAATTTAAATTCAACTGATTATCGACAATTCATTTATCCCTAAAAGACGTTTAAATTATTAAAATTGTAAAAATGTAATATTTTTATTTTTAAATTTATTGTTAATTCTATTGCATTTTAAGTGGTGAGAAAAACATAATATGTGAATATGTTAATTAGAGATAAATACAAGTAATGGACTCAATTGAATAAAATACACTTTAATAGATGAATATTATAAATAGTAATTCTAAACTTCAATGTTAGGCCAAGCATGAATCTTTAGAGGGTGGTGGGGAAACTTCTTCTTAGAGTCCATAGCATTTGCTTTTCTTAAGTAATAGGTTTGCAAACATAAATTATAGAAATCATTACAAATACCATTGTGGCAAAGGAGACAATTAAAAAATTTACAAATTTTAAATTCAACTGATTATTGACAATGCATTTATCCCTAGAATACTTTAAGATTGTAAAAATTGTAAAAATGCAATGTTTTGATTTCTAAATTTATTGTGAATGTCATTGCATTTTGTGTAGTGAGAAAAACGTAATATTTGATTATGTTAATTGAAGAAAAATACAAGTAATTGACTCACTTGAATAAAATACACTTTAGCGGGTGAATATTATAAATAGTAATCCCAAGTCTCAAACATAAATGTTTAGAGGGGAGTGCGGACACTACATTTTAAAGTCCATTGCATTTGTTTTTCTTAAGTAATATGTTTGCAAACTAAAATTATAAAAATCATTAGAAATTCCATTGTCACGAAGGAGACAATTAAAAAATTTACAAAATTTAAGTTCAACTCATTATTGACAATGCATTTATCCCTATAAGACTCTAAAATTGTAAAAAATGTAAAAATGCAATATTATGTTTTTTAAATTTAATATTAAAGCCATTGCATTTTGAGTGGAGAGAAAAATATAATATTTGAAAATGTTAATTGAAGAAAAATACAATTCATGAATTCACTTGAATAAAATACAATTTAATGGATAAATGTCATAAATAACAATCCCAAGCTTCTATGTTGGGTCAAGTATAAATCTCTAGAGGGGAGTGGGGAAATTTCTTATTAGAGTGCATTGCATTTGCTTTTTCTTAAGCAATATGTTTGTACCCAAAAAGTAAATAAATAATTTCAAATTGCATTGTAGCAAAGGAGACAATTAAAAAAATTACAAAATTTAAATTCAACTAATTATTGACAATGCATTTATCCTAGAAGACTTTAAAATTCTAAAAATTGTAAAAATGCAATGTTTTGATTTTTAAATTTATTATTAATGTTATTGCATTTTGAGTGGTAAGAAAAACGTAATATTTGAATATATTAATTGAAGAAAAATTATAGGTAATGCACTCACTTGAATAAAATACACTTTTGTAAATGAATATTATAAATAGCAATCCCACACTTCAATGTTGGGTCTAGCATATATCTCTAGAGGGGAGTGGGGAAACTTCTTATTAGAGTCCATTGCATTTGCTTTTTCTTAAGTAATATGTTTGTACCTAAAAAGTAGATAAATCATTTCAACTTGCATTGTAGCAAAGGAGACAATTAAAAAAAATTACAAAATTTTAATTCAAGATATTATTGACAATGCATTTATCCCTATAAGACTTTCAAATTTCACAAATTGTAAAAATGCAATGTTTGGATTTTTGCATTTATTGTTAATCCCATTCCATTTTGAGTGGTGAGAAAAATATAATATTTGAATATGTTAATTGAAGAAAAAAACAAGTAATGAACTCAATTGTAGAAAATACACTTTCGTGGATGAATATTGTAAATAATAATCTTAAACATCAATATTGGGTCAAACATAAATCTCTAAAGGTGAATGGGAAAACTTCTTATTAAAGTCTATTGCATTTGGTTTTTCTTAAGTAATATGTTTGCACCCAAAAATTAGATAAATCATTTCAAATTGCATTGTGGCCAAGGAAACAATTAGAAAAATTACAAAATTTAAATTCAATTGATTATTGACAATGCATTTATCCCTAGAAGACTTTAAAATTCTAAAAATTGTAAAAATAGAATGTTTTGATTTTTAAATTTATTGTTAATATCATTGCATTTTGAGTGGTGAGAAAAACGCAATATTTGAATATGTTAATTGAAGAGAAAAACAACTAATAAACTCAATTGTATAAAATACAATTTAGTGGATGAATATTGTAAACAACAATCCCAAACATCAAGATTGGGTCAGACATAAATCTCTAGAGATTAGTGGGAGAACTTCTTATTAAAGTCCATTGCATTTGCTCTTTATTAAGTAATATGTTTGAAGACTCGAATTGTAGAATTCATTACAAATCACATTGTGGTAAAAGTGACAATTAAAAAATTTACAAAATTTAAATTCAACTGATTATTGACAATACATTTATCCCTATAAGACGTTAAAATTCTAAAAATGTAATGTTTTGATTTTTAAATTTATTGTTCATTCCATTGCATTTTGAGTGGTGAGAAAAACATAATATGTGAATATGTTAATTGAAGAAAAATACAAGCAACAGACTCACTTGAATAAAATACACTTTTGTGGATGAATATTATAAATAGTAATCTCAAGCTTTAATGTTAGGTCAAGCCTAAATCTTTAGAGGGGAGTGGGGAAACTTCTTCTCAGAGTCTATCGCATTTGCCTTTTCTTAAATAATATGCTTGCAAATTGAAATTATAGAAATCATTACAAATACCATTGTGGGAATGAAGACAATTAAAAAATTAACAAAATTTAAATTTAACTGATTATTAACAATGCATTTAACCCTATAAGACTTTTAAATTGTAAAAATTGTAAAAATGCAAAGTTTTGAGTGGTGAGAAAAGTATAATATTTGAATATGTTCATTGAAGAAAAATACAATTCACGAACTCACTTGAATAAAATACACTTTAGCAGATGAATATTATAAATAGCGATCCCAAGTCTCAATGTTGGGTCAACCATAAATGTCTAGAGGTTAGTGGGGAAACTTCTTATTAGAGTCTGTTGCATTTGTTGTTTCTTAAGTAATATGTTTGTACCAAAAATTAGATAAATCATTTCAAATGCATTGTGGCAAAGGAGACAATTAAAAGAATTACAAAATTTAAATTCAATTGATTATTGACAATGCATTTATCCCGACAAGACTTTAAAATTGTAAAAATTGTAAAAATGCAATTTTTTGATTTTTAAATTTATTGTTAATGCCATTGCATTTTGAGTGGTGAGAAAAACAAAATATTTGAACATGTTAATTGAAGAAAAATACAAGTAATGGACTCATTTGTATAAAATACACCTTAGTGGATGAATATTATAAATAGTAATCTCAAGCTTCAATGTTGGGTCAAGCATAAATCTCTATAGGAGTGTGGGGAAGCTTATTGTTAAAATTCATTGCATTTGCTTTTTCTTAAGTAATATGTTGGTACTCTAAATTTAGAAAAATCATTTCAAATTGCATTGTGGCAAATAAGACAATTCATAAAATTATAAAATTTAAATTCAGCTGATTATTAACAATGCATTATCCCTAAAAGACTTTAAAATTTCAAAAATTGAAAAATGTAGTGTTTTAATGTTTAAATTTTTTGTTAATTCCATTGCATTTTGAGTGGTGAAAAAAATATAATAATTGAATATTTTAATTGAAGAAAAATACAATTCATGAACTCACTTGATGAAAATACACTTTAGCGGATGAATATTATAACGAGCAATCCCAAACTTCAATGTTGGGTCAAGCATAAATCTTTAAAGGGGAGTGGAGAAGCATGTTGTTAGAGTACATTGCATTTGTTTTTTCTTAAGTAATATGTTTGAACTCTAAAATTAGAAAACTCATTTCAAATTACATTGTGGCAAATAAGACAATTCATAAAATTACAAAATTTAAATTCAACTGATTATTGACAATGTATTTAACCCTAGAAGACTTTAAAATTCTAAAGATTGTAAAAATGCGAAGTTTTGATTTTTAAATTTATTGTTAATTACATTGCATTTTATATGGTGAGAAAAACATAATATTTGAATATGTTAATTGAAGAAAAATACAACTAATGGACTCACTTGAATAGAATACACTTTAGTAGATGAATATTATGAATAGCAATCCAATGCTTCAATGTTGGGTCAAGCATAAAGGTGTAGAGGGGAGTGGGGAAACTTCTTATTAGAGTCCATTGCATTTGCTTTTTCTCAAGTTACATGTTTGTACCCAAAAACTAGATAAATCATTCCAAATTGCATTGTGGCCAAGTAAATAATTAAAAAAGTACAAAATTTAAATTCAATTGATTATTGACAATGCACTCATCCCTAGAAGACTTTAAAATTGTAAAAATTGTAAAAATGCAATGTTTTGATTTTAAAATTTACTGTCAATGCCATTACATTTTGAGTGGTGAGAAAAACAAAATATTTAAATATGTTAGTTGAAGAAAAAAACAAGTGATGGACTCACTTGTATAAAATACACCTTAGTGGATGAATATTATAAATAGCAATCCCACATATCAATGTTGCATCAATCATAAATGTCTAGAGGGGAATGGAGAATCTTCTTATTAGAATCCATTGCATTTAATTTTTCTTAAGTTATATGTTTTTACCCTAAAATTAGAAAAATCATTTCAACTGATTATTGATAATGCTTTTATCGCTAGAAGACTTTAAAATTTCAAAAATTCAAAAAACACAGTGTTTTTATGTTTAAATTTTTTGTTAATCCCATTGCAATTTGAGTGGTAAGGAAAACATAATATTTGAATATATTAATTGAAGAAAAATAGAATTCATGAACTCACTTGAATATAATACACTTTATCAGATGAATATTATAAATAACAATCCTAAGCTTCACTGTTGGGTCAAGAATAAATCTCTAAAGGAGAGTGGAGAAGCTTGTTGTTAGAGTCTAGTGCATTTTCTTTTTTTAAAGGATTATGTTTGTACGCTAAAATTAGAAAAATCATTTCAAATGGCATTGTGGCAAATAAGACAATTAAAAAAATTACAAAATTTAAATTCAACTGATTATTAACAGTACATTTATCCCTAAAAGACTTTAAAATTGCAATAATTGTAAAAATGCAGTGTTTTGATTTTTAAATTTATTGTCAATGCCATTGCATTTTGAGTGGTGAGAAAAACGTCATATTTGAATATGTTAATTAAAGAAAAATGCAAGTAATGGACTTACTTGAATAAAATGCACTTTAGTGGATGAATATTATAGATAGTAATCTCAAATTTCAATGTTGGGCCTAGCATAAATCTTTAGAGGAGAGTGAGGAAACTTCTTCTTAGAATCTATCGCATTTGCTTTTTCTTAAGTAATATGTTTCCAAACTGAAATTATAGAAATCATTACAACTTCCATTGTGGCAAAAGACACAATTAAAAAATTTACAAAATTCAAATTCAACTGATTATTGACAATGCATTTATCCCTAGAAGATTTTTAAATTGCAAAAATTAAACACAGGGTTTTAATGTTTAAATTTTTTGTTAATCCCATTGCATTTTGAGTAGTGAGAAAAACATAATATTTGAATATGTCAATTGAAGAAAAATACAATTCATGAACTCACTTGAATAAAATACACTTTAGTAGATGAATATTATAAATAACAATCCCAAACTTTAATGTTGGGTCAAGCATAAATCTTTAGAGGAGAGTAGGGAAGCATGTTATTAGAGTACATTGCATTTGCTTTTTCTTAAGTAATATGTTTGAACTTTAAAATTAGAAAACTCATTTCAAATTGCATTGTGGCAAATAAGACAATTCATAAAATTACAAAATTTAAATTCAATTAATTATTGACAATGCATTTATCCCTAGAAGACTTTAAAATTCTAAAAATTGTAAAAATGCAATGTTTTGATTTTAAATTTATTGTTAATGCCTTTTCATTTTGAGTTATGAGAAAAACAAAATATTTAAATATCTTAATTGAAGAAAAATACAAGTAATGGACTCACTTGTATAAAACAGACCTTAGTGGATGAATATTATAAATAGCAATCCCAAGTTTCAATGTTGGGTCAAGCATAAATGTCTTAAGGGGATTGGGGAAACTTCTTACTAGAGTCCATTGCATTTACTTTTTTTTAAGTAATATGTTTGCACCCAAAAATTAGAAAACTCATTTCAAATTGCATTATGGCAAATAAGACAATTCATAAAATTACAAAATTTAAATTCAATTGATTATTGACAATGCATTTATCCCTAGAAGACTTTAAAATTCTAAAAATTGTAAAAATGCAATGTTTTGATTTTAAATTTATTGTTAATGCCATTTCATTTTGAGTTGTGAGAAAAACATAATATTTAAATGTCTTAATTGAAGAAAAATACAAGTAATGGACTCACTTGAATAGAATACACTTTAGGGGATGAATATTATAAATACCAATCTCACACTTCAATGTTGGGTCAAGCATAAATCTCTAGAGGGGAGTGGGGAAACTTCTTATTAGAGTCCATTGCATTTTCTTTTTCTTAACTAATATGTTTGTACCCAAAAAGTAGATAAATAATTTCAAATTGCATTGTCACAAAGGAGACAATTAAAAAAATTATAAAATTTAAATTCAACAGATTATTGACAATGCATTTATCCCTATAAGGCTTTAAAATTTCACAAATTGTAAAAATGCAATGTTTTGATTTTTACATTTATTGTTAATCCCATTTCATTTTGAGTAGTGAGAAGAACATAATATTTGAATATGTTAATTGAAGAAAAATACTAGTAATGGACTCACTTGAATAGAATACACTTTGGTGGATGAAGATTATAAATAGCAATCCCATGCTTCAATTTTGGGTCAAGCATAAATCTCTTGAGGGGAGTGGGGAAACTTCTAACTAAAGTCCATTGCATTTCCTTTTTCTTAAGTAATATGTTTGCACCCAAAAATTAGAAAACTCATTTCAAATTGCATTGTGGCAAATAAGACAATTCATAAAATTACAAAATTTAAATTCAATTGATTATTGGCAATGCATTTATCCCTAAAAGACTTTAAAATTCTAAAAATTGTAAAAATGCAATGTTTTGATTTTAAATTTATTGTTAATGCCATTGCATTTTGAGTTGTGAGAAAAACATAATATTTAAATGTCTTAATTGAAGAAAAATACAAGTAATGGACTCACTTAAATAAAATACACTTTAGGGGATGAATATTATAAATACCAATCTCACACTTCAATGTTGGGTCAAGCATAAATCTCTAGAGGGAGTGGGGAAGCTTGTTGTTAGAGTACATTGCATTTGTTTTTTCTTAAGTAATATTTTTGTACCATAAAATTAGAAAAATCATCTTAAATTGCATTGTGGCAAATGAGACAATTAAAAAAATTACAAAATTTAAATTCAACTGATTATTGACAATGTATTTAACCCTATAAGACTTTAAAATTCTAAAGATTGAAAAAATGCAAAGTTTTGATTTTTAAATTTATTGTTAATTCCATTGCATTTTATATGGTGAGAAAAACATAATATTTGAATATGTTAAATGAAGAAAAATACAACTAATGGACTCACTTGACTATAATACACTTTAGTGGATGAGTATTATAAATAACAATCCCAAATTGCAATGTTGGGTCAAGCATAAATGTGTAGAGGGGAGTGGGGAAACTTCTTATTAGAGTCCATTGTATTTGTTTTTTCTTAAGTTACATGTTTGTACCCAAAAACTAGATAAATCATTCCAAATTGCATTGTGGCCAAGTAGATAATTAAAAAAGTACAAAATTTAAATTCAATTGATTATTGACAATGCACTCATCCTTAGAAGACTTTAAATTGTAAAAATTGTAAAAATGCAATGTTTTGATTTTAAAATTTATTGTCAATGCCATTACATTTTGAGTTGTGAGAAAAAGAAAATATTTGAATATGTTAATTGAAGAAAAATACAAGTAATGGATTCATTTGTATAAAATACACCTTAATGGATGAATATTATAAATAGCAATCTCACGCATCAATGTTGGGTCAACCATATATGTCTAGAAGGGAGTGGAGAATTTTCTTATTAGAGTCGATTGCATTCGCTTTTTCTTAAGTTATATGTTTGTACCCTAAAATTAGAAAAATCATTTCAACTGATTATTGACAATGCATTTATCGCTAGAAGACTTTAAAATTTCAAAAATTCAAAAAACACAGTGCTTTTATGTTTAAATATTTTGCACCCAAAAAATAGATAAATCATTTCAAATTGCATTGTGGCAAAGGAGACAATTAAAAAAATTACAAAATTTAAATTCAACTAATTTTTGAGAATGCATTTATCCCTATAACACTTTAAAATTGTAAAAATTGTAAAATTGCAATGTTTTGTTTTTAAAATTTATTGTCAATACCATTACATTTTCAGTGGTGAGAAAAAAAAATTGAATATTTTAATTGAAGAAAAATACAAGTAATGGACTCACTTGTACAAAATACACCTTAGTGGATGAATATTATAAATAGCAATCCCAAGCTTCAAGTTGGGACAAGCATAAATCTCTAAAGGAGAGTGGGGAAGCTTGTTCTTAGAGTACATTGCATTTGCTTTACTTAAGTAATATGTTTGTACCCTAAAATTAGAAAAATCATTTCAAATTGCATTGTGGCAAATAAGACAATTAAAAAAATTACAAAATTTAAATTCAACTGATTATTGACAATGTATTTAACCCTAGAAGACTTTAAAATTCTAAAGATTGTAAAAATGCAAAGTTTTGATTTTTGAATTTATTGTTAATTACATTGCATTTTATATGGTGAGAAAAACATAATATTTGAATATGTTAATTCAAGAAAAATACAACTAATGGACTCACTTGAATAGAATACACTTTAAAGGATGAATATTATAAATAATAATCCCACGCTTCAATATTAGGTCAAGCATAAAGGTGTAGAGGGGAGTGGGGAAACTTCTTATTAGAGTCCATTGCATTTGTTATTTCTTAAGTTATATGTTTGTACCCAAAAACTAGATAAATCATTCTAAATTGTATTGTGGCCAAGGAGATAATTAAAAAAGTACAAAATTTAAATTCAATTGATTATTGACAATGCACTCATCCCCAGAAGACTTTAAAATTATAAAAATTGTAAAAATGCAATGTTTTGATTTTAAAATTTATTGTCAATACCATTGCATTTTGAGTGGTGAGAAAAACAAAATATTTAAATATGTTAGTTGAAGAAAAATACAAGTAATGGACTCACTTGCATAAAATACACCTTAGTGGATGAATATTATAAATAGCAATCTCACGCATCAATGTTGGGTCATGCATAAATGTCTAAAAGGGAGTAAAGAATCTTCTTATTAGAGTCCATTGCATTTGCTTTTTCTTAAGTTATATGTTTGTACCCTAAAATTAGGAAAATCATTTCAAATTGCATTATGGCCAAGGAGACAATTAAAAAAATTTTAAAATTTAAATTCAACTGATTATTGACAATGCATTTATCTCTAAAAGACTTTAAAATTTCAAAAATTCGAAAAACACAGTGTTTTGATGTTTAAATTTTTTGATAATCCCATTGCATTTTGAGTGGTGAGGAAAACATTCATGAACTCACATGAATAAAATACACTTTAGCAGATAAATATTATAAATAGCAATCCCAAACTTCACTGTTGGGTCAAGAATAAATCTCTAGAGGAGAGTGGGGAAGCTTGTTGTTAAAGTTCAGTGCATTTTCTTTTTCTTAAGTAATATGTTTGTACACTAAAATTAGAAAAGTCATTTCAAATGGCATTATGGCAAATAAGACAATTAAAAAAATTGCAAAATTTAAATTCAATTGATTATTGACAATGCATTTATCCTTAAAAGACTTTAAAATTGTAATAATTGTAAAAATGCAGTGTTTTGATTTTTAAATTTATTGTAAATGTCAATGCCATTGCATTTTGAGTGGTAAGAAAAACGTCATATTTGAATATGTTAATTAAAGAAAAAGGCAAGTAATGGACTTACTTGAATAAAATGCACTTAGAGTCCATTGCATTTATTTTTTCTTAAGTAATATGTTTCCAAACTGAAATTATAGAAATCATTACAACTTCCATTGTGGCAAAAGACACAATTAAAAAATTTACAAAATTCAAATTCAACTGATTATTGACAATGCATTTATCCCTAGAAGATTTTCAAATTGCAAAACTTGAAACAATGCAATGTTTTGATTTTTAAATTTATTGTTAATGCCATTGCATTTTGAGTGGTGAGAGAAACAAAATACTTGAACATGTTAATAGAAGAAAAATACAAGTAATGGACTCATTTGTATAAAATACACCTCAATGGATGAATATTATAAATAGCAATCCCAAGCTTCAATTTTGGGTCAAGCACATATCTCTTAAGGGGAGAGGGCAACTTCTTATTATAGTCCATTGTATTTGTTTTTTCTTAAGTAATATGTTTGCAGACTAAAATTATAGAAATCATTACAAATTGCTTTGGGGCAAATGAGACAATTAAAAAAATTACAAAATTTAAATTCAACTAATTATTCACAATACTTTTATCCGCAGAAAACTTTAAAATTCTAAAAATTGTAAAGATGAAATGTTTTGATTTTTGATTTTACTATTAATACCATTGCATTTTGAGTGGTGAGAAAAATATAATATTTGAATATGTTAATTGAAAAAAAATACAAGTAATGAACTCACTTGAATAAAATACACTTTAGTGGATGGATATTACAAATACCAATCCCGAGCTTCATTGTTATGTCAAGCATAAATCTCTAAAGGAGAGGGGGCAAACTTCTTTTTAGAATCCATTACATGCATTTATCCTTAAGTGCGTTTTTTCTTATAGAATCATTACAAATAGAATCATTACAAATTGCCTTAGGAGAAAGGAGACAATTAAAAAAAATCAAAAATTTAAATTCAACTGATAATTGACAATACATTTCTCCTTATAAGGCTTTAAAATTGTAAAAATCGTAAAAATGCAACGTTTTGTTTTTTAATTTTATTAGTAGAGAGAAAAACATAATATTTGAATATGTTAATTGAAGAAAACTATAAGTAATGAACTCATTTGAATAAAATACACTTTAGTGGATGGATATTACAAATAGCAATCCCAAGCTTCAATGGTGGGTCAAGCACATATCTCTTAAGGGGAGAGGGTAACTTCTTATTATAGTCCATTGCATTTGTTTTTTCTTAAGTAATATGCTTGCAAATTAAAATTAGAGAAATCGTTACAAATTGCAATGGGGCAAATAAGACAATTAAAAAAATTACAAAATTTAAATTCAACTGATAATTTACAACGCATTTATCCTTAGAAGACTTTAAAATTCTAAAAATTGTAAAAATGCAATGTTTTGATTTTTAATTTTATTGTTAATGTCATTGCATTTTGACTGGTGAGAGAAATATAATATTTGAATATGTTCATTGAAGAAAAATACAAGTAATGAACTCACTCGAATAAAATGCACTTTAGTGGATGAAATATTACAAATAGCAATCCCAAGCTTCAATGTTAGGTCAAGCATAAATCTTTAGAGGGGAGCGGGCAAACTTCTTTTTACAGTCCATTGCATGCGCTTTTTCTTAAGTAATATATTTTCAGCCTAAATTATAGAAATCATTAAAAATTACGTTGAGGTGTAGGAGACAATTAAAAAAATTACAAAATTTAAATTCAATTGATTATTCACAATACTTTTATCCTTAGAAAAATTTAGAATTCTAAAAATTGTAAAATGCAATGTTTTGATTTTTAATATTATTGTTAATGTCATTGCATTTTGAGTGGTGAGAAAAATATTATATTTGAATAAGTTATTGAAGGGAAATACAAGTAATGGACTCAATTTTAGAAAATACACTTTAGTGGAAGAATGTTATAAATAGCAATCCCGGGCTTCAATGTTTGGTCAAGCTTATATCTTTTAAGGGGAGGGGCAAACTTCTTATTATTGTCCATTGCATTTGTTTTTCCTTAAGTAATATGCTTGCAAATTGAAATTATATAACTCATTAAAAATTGCATTGGGGCAAAGGAGACAATGAAAAAAAATTACAAAATTTAAATTCAACTAATAATTGACAATGCATTTATCCCTAAAAGACTTTAAAATTCTAAAAATTGTAAAAATGCAATGTTTTGATTTTTACATTTTATGTTAATGTCATTGCATTTTGAGTGGTGAGAAAAACATAATATTTGAATATGTTAATTGAAAATAAATACGAGTAATGAACTCACTTGGATAAAATACACTTTAATGGATGAATATTATAAGTAGCAATCCTAAACTTCAAGGTTGGGTCAAGCATAAATCTCTAAAGTGGAGTGGGCAAACTTCTTTTTGGAGTCCATTGCATGCGCTTTTCTTAAATAATATGTTTGTAGAATAAAATTATAGAAATCATTACAAATTGCTTTGGGGCAAACGAGACAATTAAAAAAAATTACAAAATTTTAATTTAACTGATTATTCACAATGCTTTTATCCATAGACAACTTTAAAATTCTAAAAGTTGTAAAAATGCAATGTTTTGATTTTGACATTTTATGTTAATACCATTGCATTTTGAGTAGTGGGAAAAATATAATATTTGAATATGTTAATTGGAAAAAAAAAAGGAGTAATAGACTCACTTGAATGAAATACACTTTAGTGGATGAATATTATAAGTAGCAATCCTAAGCTTCAAGGTTAGGTCAAGCATAAATCTCTAAAGTGGAGTGGGCAAACTTCTTTTTGGAGTCCATTGCATGCGCTTTTCTTAAGTAATATGTTTGCAGACTAAAATTATAGAAATCATTATAAATTGCATTGGAACAAAAGAGACAATTAAAAAAACTACAAAATTTAAATTCAATTAATTATTCACAATGCTTTTATCCATAGAAAACTTTAAAATTCTAAAAATTGTAAAAAAGTAATGTTTTGATTTTCTATTTATTGTTCATACCATTGCATTTTGAGCGGTTAGAAAAACATAATATTTGAATATGCTATTTGAAGAGAAATACAAGAATTGAACTCACTTGAATAAAATACATTTTAGTAGATGGATATTACAAATAGCAATCCCAAGCTTCATTGTTGGGTCAAGCATAAATCTCTAGAGGGGAGGGGGCAAACTTCTTTTTAGAGTTCATTGCATGCACTTTTTCTTAAGTAATATGTTTGCAAACTAAAATTATAGAATCATTACAAATTGCCTAGGCGCAAAGGTGACATTTAAAAAAATTTCAAAAATTTAAATTCAACTGATAATAGACAATACATTGATCATTAGAAGACTTTAAAATTCCAACAATTGTAAAATGCAACATTTTGATTTTAATTTTACTATTAATGTCATTGCATTTTGAGTGATGAGAAAAACATTATATTTAAATATTTTAATTGAGGAAAAATACAAGTAATGAACTCAGTTGAATAAAATACACTTTAATGGATGGATATTACAAATAGCAATCCTAAGTTTCAATGTTGGGTCAAGCAAAAATCTCTAGAGGTGAGTGGTTAAACTTCTTTTTAAAGTCCATTGCATGTGCTTTTTCTTAAGTAATATGCTTGCAGACTAAAATTATAGCAATTATTACAAATTGCATTGGGGTAAAAGAGACAATTAAAAAAAATATAAAATTTAAATTCAATTGATAATTGACAATGCATTTATCCTTAGAAAACTTTAAAATTCTAAAAATTGTAAAAATGCAATGTTTTGTTTTTTAATTTTATTGTTAACGCCATTACATTTTGAGTGGTGAGAAAAACATAATATTTGAATATGTTAATAGAGGAAAATACAAGTAATGAACTCACTTGAATAAAACACACTTTAATAGATGGATATTACAAATAGCAATCCCAAGTTTCAATGTTGGGTCAAGCAAAAATCTCTCTTAGGGAGTGGGCAAACTTCTTTTAGACTCCATTACGTGCGCTTTTCTTATGTAATATGCTTGTAGATTAAAATTATAGAAATCATTATAAATTGCATTAGGGTAAAGGAGAAAATTAATAAAATATAAAAAATTCAAATTCAACTAATAATTGAGAATGCATTTATCCCTAGAAAACATTAAAATTCTAAAAATTGTAAAAATCTAATGTTTTGATTTTTATTTTTATTGTTAATGTCATTGCATTTTGAGTGGTGAGAAAAACATAATATTTGACTATGTTAATTGAAGAAAATACAAGTAATGAACTCACTTGAATAAAATACACTTTAGTGGATGGATATTTCAAATAGCAATCCCAAGCTTCAATGTTGGGTTAAGCAGAAATCTCTACAGGGGTGTGGGCAAACTTCTTTTTAAAATCCATTGCATGCGCTTTTTCTTAAGTAATATGCTTGCAAACTAAATTTATAGAAATCATTACAAATTGCATTAGGATATAAGAGACAATTAAAAAAATATACAAAATTCAAATTCAACCGATAATTGACAATGCATTCATCCCTAGAAAATATTAAAATTCTAAAAGTTGTGAAAATGCAATGCTTTGATTTTTAATTTTATTGTTAATGTCATTGCATTTTGAGTGGTGGGAAAAACATAATATTTGACTTTCTTAATTGAAGAAAATACAAGTAATGAACTCACTTCAATAAAATACACTTTAATGGATGGATATTACAAATAGCAATCCCAAGCATTAATGTTGGGTCAAGCAGAAATCTCTAAAGGTGAGTGGTTAAACTTCTTTTAGAGTCCATTGCATGCGCTTTTTCTTAAGTAATATGCTTGCAGACTAAAATTATAGAAATCATTACAAATTGCGTTGGGGTAAAAGAGACAATTAAGAAAAATACAAAATTTAAATTCAATTAATAATTGACAATATATTTATCCTTAGAAAACTTTAAAATTCTAAAAATTGTAAAAATGCAATGTTTTGATTTTTAATTTAATTGTTAACACCATTGCATTTTGAGTGGTGAGAAAAATATAATAGTTAAATATGTTAATAGAGGAAAATACAAGTAATGAACTCACTTGAATAAAACACACTTTAATAGATGGATATTACAAATAACAATCCCAAGTTTCAATGTTGGATCAAGTAGAAATCTCTTTTAGGGAGTGGGCAAACTTCTTTTTAGACTCCATTACGTGCGCTTTTTCTTAAGTAATATGCTTGCAGACTAAAATTATAAAAATCATAACAAATTGCATTAGGGTAAAGGAGACAATTAATAAAATATAAAAAATTCAAATTCAACTGATAATTAGGAATGCATTTATCCCTAGAAAACATTAAAATTCTAAAAATTGTAAAAATGCAATGTTTTGGTTTTTAATTTTATTGTTAATGTCATTGCATTTTGAGTGGTGAGAAAAACATAATGTTTGACTATCTTAATTGAAGAAAATACAAGTAATGAACTCACTTCAATAAAATACACTTTAGTGGATGGATATTACAAATAGCAATCTCAAGCATTAATGTTAGGTCAAGCAGAAATCTCTAAAGGGGCGTGGGCAAACGTTTTTTTAGAGTCCATTGCATGTTCTTTTCCTTAAGTAATATGCTTATAGACTAAAATTCTAGAAATCATTACAAATTGCATTGGGGTAAAGGGACAATTAAAAAAATTACAAAATTTAAATTCAACTAAAAATTGACAATGCATTTATCTTTAGAAAACATCTAAATTATAAAAATTGTAAAAATACAACATTTTGATTTTTAATTTTATTGTTAATTCCATTGCATTTTGAGTGGTAAGAAATACATAATATTTGAATATGTTAATTGAAGAAAATACAAGTTATGAACTCACTTGAATAAAATTCACTTTAATGGATTGATATTACAAATAGCAATCCCAAGTTTCAATGTTGGGTCAAGCAGAAATCTCTAGAGGGGTGTGGGCAAACTTCTTTTTAGAGTCCATTGCGTATGATTTTTCCTAAGTAATATGCTTATAGGCTAAAATTATAGAAATCATTACAATTTGCATTGGGGTAAAAAGAAAATTAAAAAAATTACAAAATTTAAATTCATCTGAAATTGACAATGCATTAATCCTAGAACACTTTTAAATTCTAAAATTGTAAAAATGCAACGTTTTGATTTTTAATTTTATTGTTAATATCATTGCATTTTAAGTGGTGACGAAAACATAATATTTGAATATGTTTAATTGAGGAAAATACAAGTAATGACCCACTTGAATAAAATACACTATAATGGGATCGATATTACAAATAGCAATCCTAAGTTTTAATGTTGGTCAAGCAAAAATCTCTATAGGGAGTGCGTAAACTTCTTTTTAGAGTCCATTGCATGCGTTTTTTCTTAAGTTATATGCTTGCAAACTAAAATTATAGAAATCACTGCAAATTACATTGGGGTAAAAGAGGCAATTAAAAAAATAGAAAATTTAAATTCAATTTATAATTGACAATGCATTTATCCCTAGAAAACTTTAAAATTCTAAAAATTGTCAAAATGCAATGTTTTGATTTTTAATTTTACTGTTAACGCCATTGCATTTTGAGTGGTGAGAAAAACATAATATTTGAATATGTTAATTGAGGAAAATACA
>JAIRCJ010000244.1:109072-122232 GCA_020883675.1 Bruguiera gymnorhiza
TTAATTTTATTGTGAATTCCATTGCATTTTGATTGGTGTGTGAGAAAAACATAATATATGAATATGTAATTAAAGAAAAACAAGTAATGAACTCACTTGAATAAAATACACTTTAGTGGATAGATATTACAAGTAGCAATCCCAAGCTTTGATGTTGGGTCAAGCAGAAATATCTAGAGGGGTGTGGCGAACTTCTTTTTAGAGTCTATTGCATGCACTTTTTCTTAAATAATATGCTTGCAGACTAAAATTATAGAAATCATTGCAAATTGCATAGGGGTGAAGCAGACAATTAAAAAAATTACAAAATTTAAATTCAACTAATAATTTGCAATGCATTTATCCCTATAACACTTTTAAATTCTAAAAATTGTCACAATGCAACATTTTGATTTTTACTTTTATTGTTAATGTCATTGCATTTTGAGTGGTGAAGAAAAACATATATTGAATATGTTAATAGAGAAAAATACAAGTAATGAACTCACTTGAATAAAACACACTTTAATAGATGGACTCAATTGTAAGGAATGCACTTAGTGGATGGATATTACAAATAGCAATCCCAAGCTCCAATGTTGGGTCAAACAGAAATCTCTAGAGGTGAGTGGGCAAACTTCTTTTTTGAGTGCATTGCATGCGCTTTTTCTTAAGTAATATGCATGCTTGTAGACTAAAATTTAGAGAAATAATTACAATTGCATTGGGGTAAAACAGACAATTAAAAAAATACAAAATTTAAATTCAATTGGTAATTGACAATGCATTTATCCTTAGAAAACTTTAAATTATAAATATTGGTAAAAATGCAATGTTTTGATTTTTAATTTTCTTCTTAACGCCATTTGCATTTTGAGTGGTGAGAAAAACATAATATTGAATATGTTAATTGAGGAAAATACAAGTAATGAACTCACTTGAATAAAATACACTTTAATGGATGGATATTACAAATAGCAATCCCAAGCTTTAACATTGGGTCAAGTAGAAATCTCTCTTGAGGGGTGTGGGCAAACTTCTTTTTAAGAGTCCATTGCATGCGCTTTCTCTGAGTAATATGCTTGCAGACTAAAATTATAGAAATCATTACAAATTGCATTGGAGTAAAAGAGACAATTAAAAAGAATACAAAATTTAAAATTCAATTGGTAATTGACAATGCATTTATCCCTAGAAAATATTAAAATTTTAAAAATTGTAAAAATGCAACGTTTGATTTTTAATTTTATTGTTAATTCCATTGCATTTTGATGGTGAGAAAACAATAATATTTGAATAAGTTAATTGAAGAAAAAACAAGTAATGAACTCACTTGAATAAAATACATTTTAGTGGATGGATATTACAAATAACAATCCTAAGCTTCAATGTTGGGTCAAGCAGAAATCTTTAGAGAGGTATGGGCAACTTCTTTTTAGAGTCCATTGCATGTGTTTTTTCTTAAGTATATCCTTGCAGACTAAAATTATAGAAATCATTACAAATTGCATTAGGGTAAAGGAGACAATTAAAAAAATTACAAAATTTAAATTCAACTGATAATTGACATTGCATTTATCCCTATAACACTTTTAAATTCTAAAAATTGTAAAAATGCAACGTTTTGATTTTTAATTTTATTGTTAATGTCATTGCATTTTAAGTGGTGAGCAAAACATAATGTTTGAATATGTTAATTAAAGAGATATACAAGTAATGGACTCAATTGTTGGAAATGCACTTTAGTGGATGGATATTACAAATAACAATGCCAACCTTCAATGTTAGGTCAAGTAGAAATCTTTAGAGGTGTGTGGGTAAACTTCTTTTTTAGAGTCCATTGCATGCGTTTTTCTTAAGTAATATGCTTGCAGACTAAAATCATAGAAATCATTACAAATTGCATTGGGGTAAAGGAGACAATTAAAAAAATTACAACATTTAAATTCAACTGATAATTGATAATGCATTTATCCTTAGAACACTTTTAAATTCTAAAAATTGTAAAAATGCAACGTTTTGCTTTTTAATTTTATTGTTAATATCATTGCATTTTGAGTGGTGACAAAAACATAATATTTGAATATGTTAATTGGAGTCATAGACTCAATTGTAGCAAATGCCCTTTAGTGGATGGATATTACAAATAGCAATTTCAAACTTCAATGTTGGGTCAAGTAAAAATCTCTATAGGGGAGTGGGCAAACTTATTTTTAGAGTCCATTGCATGTTATTTTCTTAAGTAATATACTTGCAAACTAAAATTATAGAAATCATTACAGATTTTATTAGGGTAAATGAGATAATTAAAAAATATACAAAATTCAAATTCAACTGATAATTGACAATGCATTTATCCCTAAAAAATATTTAAATTCTAAAAATTGTAAAAATGCAATGTTTTAATTTTTAATTTTATTGTTAATGTTATTGCATTTTGAATGGTGACAAAACATAATATTTGAATATGTTAATTGAGGAAAATACAAGTAATGAACTCACTTGAATAAAATACACTTTAGTGGATGGATATTACAAATAGCTATCTCAAGTTTCAATGTTGTGTCAAGTAGAAATCTCTAGAGGGTTGTGGACATACTTTTTTTAGAGTCCATTGCATGTGCTTTTTCTTAAGTAATATGCTTGCAGACTAAAATTATAGAAATCTTTACAAATTGCATTGGGGTAAATGAGACAATTAAAAAATTACAAAATTTAAATTCAACTGATAATTGACATTGCATTTATCCCTAGAACACTTTTAAATTCTCAAAATTGTAAAAATCCAATGTTTTGATTTTTAATTATATTGTTAATGTCATTACATTTTAAGTGGTGAGCAAAACATAATATTTGAATATGTTAATTGAAGAGAAATACAAAGAAATCTCTAGAGGTGAGTGGGCAAACTTTTTTTTAGAGTACATTGCATGCACTTTTTCTTAAGTAATATGCTTGCAGACTAAAATTATAGAAATCATTACAAATTACATTGGGGTAAAACAGGCAATTAAAAAAATACAAAATTTAAATTCAATTGGTAATTGACAATGCATTTATCCCTAGAAAATATTAAAATTCTAAAAGTTGTAAAAATGCAATGTTTTAATTTTTAATTTTATTGTTAATGTCATTGCATTTTGAATGATGAGAAAAATATAATATTTGAATATGTTAATTGAGAAAAATACAATTAATGAACTCACTTGAATAAAATACACTTTAGTGGATGGATATTACAAATAGCAATGCCAAGTTTAATGTTAGGTCAAGCAGAAATCTCTAGAAGGAATTGGGTAAACTTCTTTTAGAGTCCACTACATGTGTTTTTTCTTAAGTAATATGCTAGCAGACTAAAATTATAGAAATCATTGCAAATTGCATTAAGGTAAAAGAGACAATTAAAAAAATTACAAAATTTCAGTTCAACTGATTATTCTTAATGCATTTATCGCAAAAAGGCTATAAAATTCTAAAAATTGTAAAAATGCAATATTTTGAATTTTAAATTTGTTATTAATGCCATTGCATTTTAAGTGGTGAGAAAAACATTATAGTTGAATATGTTAATTGAAGAGAAATACAAGTAATGGACTCAATTATAGAAAATACACTTTAGTGGAAGAATATTATAAATAGCAATCTCAACCTTCAATGTTGGGTCAAGCATATATCTTTAGAGGGGAGGGGGAAACTTCTTCTTATAGTCCATTGCATTTGTTTTCTCATTAGTAATATGCTTGCAAACTAAAATTATAGAAATTGTTACAAGTTGCATTGGAGCAAAGGGGACAATTAAAAAAATTACAAAAATTAAATTCAACTAATAATTGACAATGCATTTATCCCTAGAAGACTTTGAAATTCTAAAAATTATAAAAATGCAACGTTTTGATTTTTAATTTTATTTTTAATGCCATTGCATTTAGAGTGGTGACAAAAACATAATAGTTGAATATGTTAATTGAAGAAAAATTCAAGTAATGATCTTACTTCAATAAAATACACTTTAGTAGATGGATATTACAAATAGCAATCCTAACCTACAATATTGGGTCAAGCATAAATCTTTAGTGGGGAAAAGGAAAATTTTTTTAGTGTCTATTGCATTTGTTGTTTCTTAAGTAATATGTTTGTACCCAAAAATTAGATAAATCATTTCAAATTGCATTAAGGTAAAGGAGAAAATTACAAAATTTATGTTCAATAGATTATTAACAATGTAAAAGACTTTAAAATTCTAAAAATTGTAAAAATGCAATGTTTTGATTATTAAATTTATTATTAATGCCATTGCATTTTGAGTGGTGAGAAAAACATAATATTTGAATATGTTAATAGAAGAAAAATACAAGTAATGGACTCACTTAAATAAAATATACTTTAGTGGATGAATATTATAAGTATCAATCCCAAGCTCCAATGTTGGGTCAAGCATATATCTCTAGAAGGGCGGGGGAAACTTCTTATTTTTGTCCATTGCATTTGTTTTTTCTTTGGTAATATGCTTGTAGACTAAAATTATAGAAATCATTACAAATTGCATTGGGGCAAAGGAGACAATTAAAAAAATTACAAAATTTAAATTCAACTAATTATTCATAATGCTTTTAATCTGTAGAAAACCTTAAAATTTTAAAAATTGTAAAAATGCAATGTTTTCATTTTTAAAATTATTGTTAATACCATTGCATTTTGAGTGGTGAGAAAAACATAATATTTGAATATGTTAATTGAAGAAAAATACAAGTAATGGACTCAATTGTAGAAAATACACTTTAGTGGAAGAATATTATAAATAACAATCTCAAACTTAAAGGTTGGGTCAACTATATATCTCTATAGAGGGGCAAGGAAACTTCTTATTATAGTCTATTGAATTTTTTTTTTTTTTAAGTAATTTGCTTGCATACTAAACTTCTAGAAATCATTACAAATTGCTTTGGGGCAAAGGAGACAATTAAAAAAAATTGCAAAATTTAAATTCAACTGATAATTGATAATGCATTTATCCCTAGAAGACTGTAAAATTCTAAAAGTTGTAAAAATGCAACGTTTTGATCTTTAAATTTATTGTTAATATCATTGCATTTTACATGGTGAGAAAAACATAATATTTGTATATGTTAATTGAAGAAAAATACAAGTAATGAACTTACTTGAATAAAATATACTTTAGTGGATGGATATTACAAATAGTAATCCCAAGCATCATTGTTGGGTTAAGCATAAATCTCTAGAGAGGAGTGGGCAAACTTCTTTTAGAGTCTATTGCATGCGTTTTTTCTTAAGTAATATGTTTGTAGACTAAAATTATAGAAATCATTAAAAATTACTTTGGGGTAAAGGAGACAATTAAAAAAATTATAAAATTTAAATTCAACTAATTATTCGCAATGATTTTTTTCCTTAGAAAACTTTAATATTCTAAAAATTGTAAAAATGCAATGTTTTGATTTTTAAATTTATTGTTAATGTCATAGCATTTTGAGTGGTGAGAAAAACCTAATATTTGTATATATTAATTGAAGAAAAATACAAGTAATGAACTCACTTGAATAAAATATACTTTAGTGGATGGATATTACAAATAGTAATCTCAAGTTTCAATGTTGGGTCAAGCATAAATCTCTAAAAAAGAGTGGGCAAACGTCTTTTAAAGTCCATTACATGCGCTTTTTCTTAAGTAATATGTTTGCAGACTAAAATTATAGTAATCATTAGAAATTGCTTTGGGGTAAATGAGACAAGTGAAAAAATTACAAAATTTAAATTCAACTGATTATTCACAAAGCTTTTTTTCCGTAAAAAACTTTAAAATTCTAAAAATTGTAAAAATGCAATGTTTTGATTATTAAATTTATTGCTAATGCCATAGCATTTTGAGTGGGGAAAAAAACATAATATTTGAATATGTTAATTGATAAAAAAATACAAGTAATGAACTCACTTGAAAAAAATACACTTTAGTGGATGGATATTACAAATAACAATCCCAAACTACAATGTTGGGTCAAACATAAATCACTAGAGGAGAGTGGGCAAACTTCTTTTTAAAGTCCATTACATGCATTTTTTCTTAGGTAATATGTTTGCAGGTTAAAATTATAGAAATCATTAGAAATTACATTGAGGTAAAAGAGACAATTAAAAAAATTACAAAATTTAAATTCAACTAATTATTCATAATGCTTTTTTTTTGTAGAAAACCTTAAAATTCTAAAATTTGTAAAAATGCAATGTTTTGATTTTTAAATTTATTGTTAATGCCATTGCATTTTGAGTGGTGACAAAATATAATATTTGAATATTTTAATTGAAGAAAAATACAAGTAATGAACTCACTTGAATAAAATAAACTTTAGTGGATGGATATTACAAATAGCAATCCCAAGCTTCAATGTTGGGTCAAGTATAAATCTCTAAAGGGGAGTGGACAAACTTCTTTTTAAAGTCCATTGCATTTGCTTTTTTTTAAGTATTATGTTTGTACCCCAAAATTAGATAAATCATTACAAATTGCATTGTGGCAAAGGAAAGAATTAAAAAAATTAAAAAATTTAAATTCAATTGATTATTGACAATGCATTTATCCCTAGAAGCCGTTAAAATTCTAAAAATTGTAAAAATGCAATGTTTTGGTTTTTAAGTTTATTGTTAATGTCATTGCATCTTGAGTGGTGAGAAAAACATAATATTTGAATATGTTAATTAAAGAAAAATACAAGTAATGGACTCACTTGAATAAAATACATTTTAGTGGATGAATATTATAAATAGCAATCCCAAGCTCCAATGTTGGGTCAAGCATAAATCTCTAGAAGGGATTGGGCAAACTTCTTTTTAAAATCCATTGCATTTGCTTTATCCTAAGAAATATGTTTGTGCCCAAAAATTAGATAAATCATTTCAAATTGTATTGTGGTAGAGGAGACAATTAAAAAAATTAAAAAATTTAAATTTAATTGATTATTGACAATGTATTTATCCCTAAAAGCCTTTAAAATTCTAAAAATTGTAAAAATGCAATGTTTTGGTTTTTAAATTTATTGTTAATGTCATTACATCTTAAGTGGTGAGAAAAATATAATATTTGGATACGTTAATTGAAGAAAAATACAAGTAATGGACTCACTTGAATAAAATACACTTTAGTGGATGAATATTATAAATAGCAATCCCAAGCTCTAATGTTAGGTCATTGCAATCAATATACTACATGATGTGGTCATACAAGCTCTATTCAATATCTTTAAGAGTGAATGAGTCATTACAATTAAATGTGGAGCCTAGTTTAGAAAGAATGACGAGTCGGTCTCATTTTTGAGTAACTAAGCGTCAAATACTTGAGAGAAATGCTAGAAATCATCAAAGACTCTTTGTTTAATGATATTCGACAGATTTCTAGTGTGAAGAGAGTATAGATGAGGATGTTGTCGTGAATATAGTGCATGATGTGGTCATACAAGCCATTTGCAAGATCCTTAAGTGTGAATTTGTTATTGCAATGAAAAGAGGAGACTTGTTAGGAAGAAATGAGGAGACAATTTCATTTTTGAATAATTAAGGATCGAATACTTGTGAGAAATGCTAGAAATCACCAAAGACTCTTTGTTTAAAGCAATTCAACAGATTCCTAGTCCCAAAAGAGTATAGATGAGGATGTTGCAGTCAATATAGTGCGTGATGTGGTCATACAAGCTATATTGAAGATCTTTGAGTGTGAATGAGTCATTACAATGAAATGTGAAGCCTTGTTTTGAAAAAAATGAAGAGACAGTCTCATTTTTGAGTAATTAAGCACCAAATACTTGTGAGAATAGAAATCATCAAAGACTCTTTGTTTAATGCAATTCAACATATTCCTAGACCTAAGAGAGTATAGATGAGGTTGTTGCAATCAATATAGTGCATGATGTGGTCATACAACCTATATTTCAGATCTTTAACTATAAATGAGTCATTACAACAAAATTTGGAGCCATGTCTCATTTTTGAGAAATTAAGCATCAAATACTTGCAGGAAATGCTAGAAATCATGGAAGACTCTTTGTTTAATGATATTCAACAGATTTCTAGTGTGAAGAGAGTATAGATGAGGATGTTGCAGTGAATATAGTGCATGATGTGGTCACACAAGCTATATTCAAGATCTTTATGTGTGAATGAGTCATTACAACGAAATGTGGGGCCTTGTTTGGAAGAAATGAAGATGCGGTCCCATTTTTGAGTAATTAATCATCAAATACTTGTGATAAATTCTACAAATCATCAAAGACTCTTTGTTTAATGCAATTCAACAGATTCCTAGTCCCAAGAGAGTATAGATGAGGTTATTGCAGTCAATATACTGCATATTGTGGTCATACAAGCTATATTTAAGATCTTTATGTATGAATGAGTCATTACAATGAAATTTGGAGTCTAGTTTAGAAAAAGTGAAGAGACGGTCTCATTTTTGAGTAATGAAGCATCAAATACTTGTGAGAAATGCTACAAATCATCAAAGACTCTTTGTTTAGTGCAATTCAACAAATTCCTAGTCTTAAGAGAGTCTAGATGAGGTTGTTGCGGTCAATATACTGCATGATGTGGTCATACAAACCATACTCAGGATCTTTCATTGTGAATGAGTCACTACAATGAAATTTGGAGCCTTGTATGGAAGAAATGAAGAGATGGTCTCTTTTTTGAGAAATTAAGCATCAAATAGTTGTGAGAAATACGAGAAATCACCAAAGACTCTTTGTTTAATGCAATTCAATAGATTTCTAGTGTGAAGAGAGTATAGATGAGGATGTTGTAGTGAATATAGTGCATGATGTGGTCATACAAGCTATATTCAAGACCTTTAAGTGTGAATGAGTCATTACAATGAAATGTGGAGCCCAGTTTTGAAAAAATGAAGAGACGGTCTCATTTTTGAGTAACTAAGCATCAAATACTTGTGAGAAATGCTAGAAATCATCAAAGACTCTTTGGTTTCATGGAATGCAATAGATTCTTTGTCCCAAGAGAGTGTAAATGAGGTTGTTGCAATCAATATACTACATGATGTGGTCATACAAACTATTTTTAAGATCTTTAATTGTGAATGAGTCATTACAATGAAATGTGGAGCCTAGTTTTGAAAAAATGAAGAGATGGCCTCATTTTTTGAGTAACTAAGCATCAAATACTTGTGAGAAATGCTAGAAATCATCAAAGACTCTTTGTTGAATGCAATTCAACAGATTCCTAGTCTTAAGAGAGTCTAGATGAGGTTGTTGCGGTCAATATACTGCATGATGTGGTCATACAAGCTATACTTAAGATCTTTAAGTGTGAATGAGTCGTTACAAAGAAATTTGAGGCCATGTTTTGAAAAAATGAAGAGACGGTCTCATGTTTGAGTAATTAAGCATGAAATTCCTGTGAGAAATGCTAAAAATCATCGAAGACTCTTTGTTTAATGCAATTCAACAGATTCCTAGTCTTAGGAGAGTCTAGATGAGGTTGTTGCAGTCAATATACTGCATGATGTGGTCATACAAGCTATACTCAAGATCTTTAAGTGTGAATGAGTCATTACAACGAAATTTGGAGCCTTGTGTGGAAGAGATGAAGAGACGGTCTCATTTTTGAGTAATTAAGCATCAAATACTTGGGAGAAATGCTAGAAATCATCAAAGACTCTTTGTTTAACAATATTCAACAGATTTCTAGTCCGAAGAGAGGATAGATAATGATGTTGCAGTGAATATAGTGCTTGATATGGTCCTACAAAATATATTCAAGATCTTTAAGTGTGAATGAGTCATTACAAAGAAATTTGAGGCCATGTTTTGAAAAAATGAAGAGACAGTCTCATGTTTGAGTAATTAAGCATCAAATTCCTGTGTGAAATGCTAAAAATCATTGAAGAGTCTTTGTTTAATGCAATTCAACAGATTGCTAGTCCCAAGAGAGTATAGATGGGGATTTTGCAGTGAATATAGTGCATGTTGTGGTCATACAAGTTATTTTCAAGATCTTTATGTGTGAATGAGTCATTACAATGAAATGTGGAGCCTTGTTTTCAAAAAATGAAGCGACGGTCTCATTTTTTGAGTAATTAAGCATCAACTACTTGTGAGAAATACTGGAAATTGTCAAAAAGTCTTTGTTTAAAGATATTCAACAGATTTCTAGTCCGAAAAGAGTGTAGATGAGGATGTTGCAGTCAATATAGTGCGTGATGTGGTCATGCAAGCTATATTGAAGATCTTTGAGTGTGAATGTGTCATTACAATGAAATTTGAAGCCTTGTTTTGAGAAATGATGAGACAGTCTCATTTTTGAGTAATTAAATATCAAATACTTGTGAGAAATGCTAGAAATCATCAAAGACGCTTTGTTTAATGCAACTCAATAGATTCCTAGTCCCAAGAAAGTATAGATGAGGTTGTTGTCGTCAATATAGTGCATGATGCGGTCATACAAGCTATATTCAAGATCTCTAAGTGTGAATGAGTCATTACAATGAAATATGGAGCTTTGTTTTGAAAAAATGAAGAGACGGTCTCATTTTTGAGTAATTAAGTATCAAATACTTGTGAGAAAAGCTAGAAATCATGAAAGACTCTTTTTTTTAATGCAATTCAACAGATTCCTAGTCCCAAGAGAGTGTAGATGAGGTTGTTGCGGTCAATATAATGCATGATGTAGTCATGAAATGATTTATCTACTTTTTGAGTACAAACATATCACTTAGGAAAAAGCGAATGCCATGGGACTCTAATAAAAAGCTTGCCACTCCCCTCTAAAGATTTGTCCTTGTCCCAACATTGAAGCATGAGATTGTTATTTAGAATTTTCATCCACTAAATTGTATTCTATTCAAGTGAGTCCATTACTTGTATTTTTCTTCAATTAACATATTCAAATATTATGTTTTTCTCTCCTCTCAAAATGCAATGGCTTTAACATTGAATTTAAAAATCAAAACATTCCATTTTTGTAATTTTGCAATTTTAAACTCTTCAAGGGATTAATGCATTGCCAATAATCAGTTCATTTAAATTTTGTAATTTTTTTAATTGTCTCCTTTGATACAATGCAATTTGAAATGATTTATCTACATTTTGGGTACAAACATATCACTTAAAAAAAGGAAAATGCAATGGACTTTAATAAGAAGCTTCCCTACTCCCTTCTAGAGATTTATGCTTGACCCAACATTGAGGCGTGCGATTGGTATTTATAATATTCATCCACTAAAGTGTATTCTATTCATTTGCATCTATTACTTGTATTTTTCTCCAATTAACATATTCAAGTACTAGGTTTTTCTCTCCACTCAAATGCAATGGCATTAACATTGAATTTGAAAATCAAAACATTGTATTTTTACAATTTGTACCATTCTGAACTCCTATAGGGATAAAATGTCATTGTCAATAATCAGTTGAATTTAAATTTGTAATTTTTTTCATTGTCTCTTTGCTGCAATGCAATTTGAAATGATTTATCTACTTTTTGAGTACAAACATATCACTTAAGAAAAGTGAATGTAATGAACTCTAATAAGAACTCCCACTCCTTTTGGAGATTATGCTTGACCCAACACTGAAGCATGAGATTGTTTTTTGGAATTTTTCATCCAATAATTGTTTCTATCAAGTGAGTCCATTACTTGTATTTTTCTTCAATTAACATATGAAATATATGTCTTTCTCTCCACTCACATTGCAATGACATTAACATTGAACTTAAAATCAAACATTGCATTTTTACAATTTTTACAATTTTGAACTCCTCTAGGGATAAATGCAATGTCAATAATCAGTTGAATTAAAATTTGTAAGTTTTTTAATTCGTCTCCTTTGCTACAATGCAATTTAAAATGATTTATTTACTTTTGGGTACAAACATATCAATTAAGAAAAAGCAAAAGCAATGGATTCTAATAAGAAACTTCCCCACACTCACTCTAAAGATTTATGCTTGACCCAAGCAATGAAGCGTGAGATTGGTATTTATAATTATTCATCTACTAAATTATATTCTATTCAAATGAGTCCATTTCATGTATTTTTCTTCAATTAACATATTCAAATATTAGGTTTTTCTCTCGACTCAAAATGCAATGGCATTGACATTGAATTTAAAATCAAAGCATTGCATATTTACAATTTTAAAGACTTTTAGGGATAAATGCATTGTCAATAATCAGTTGAATTTAAATTTTGTAATTTTTTTAAGTGTCTCCTTTGCTACAAGCATTTGAAATGAATTTATTTACTTTTCAGGTACAAACATATCACTTAAGAAAGAGTGAATGCAATGGACTCTAATAAGAAGCTTCCCCACTCCCTCTAAAGAGTTATGCTTGACCCAACATTGAAGCGTGAGATTGGTATTTATAATATTCATCCATTAAATTGTATTATATTCAAGTGAGTGCATTACTTGTATTTTTCTTCAATTAAGATATTCAAGTATTAGGTTTTTCTCTCAACTTAAAATGCATGGCATTAACATCGAATTTAAAAATCAAAACATTGCATTTTTATAATTTTAAAGACTTCTAGGCATAAATGCATTGTCACTAATCAGTTGAATTGAAATTTTGTAATTTTTTAAATTGTCTCCTTACTACAATGCAATTTGAAATCCTTTATTTCTTTTCGGGTACAAACATATCACTTACAAAAAAAAGCGAATGCAATGGACTCTAATAAGAAGCTTCCTGACTCCCTTTTAGAGATTTATGCTTAACGTAACCTTGAAGCCTAAGATCGATAATTATAATATTCATCCATTAAATTGTATTCTATTGAAGTAACTCCATTACTTGCATTTTCTTCAATTAACATATTCAAATATTAGGTTTTATCTCCTCTCAAAATGCAAGACATTAACATTGAATTTAAAAAATCAAAACATTGCATTTTAACAATTTTAAAGACTATCCTAGGGATAAATGCATTGTCACGTAATTAGTTGAATTTTAAATTTTGCAATTTTTTTTAATTGTCTTTTTTGCCTACAATGCTGTTTGAAATGATTTATCTACTTTTTTGGTACAAGACATACCACTTAAAGAAAAAGCGAATGCAATGAACTCTAACAAGAAGCTTCTCTACTCCCCTCTGGAGATTTTTGCTTGACCCAGCAATGAAGCATGAAGATTGGTATTTATAATTTTCATTCACTAAATT